>QLPN01005139.1:0-10161 GCA_003314395.1 Albatrellus ellisii | reverse complement strand
TGTCAACTATTTATACAAAACTGGAGATCTAACTATAGTAAAGTTGTGCAGTATTGCGCAGTAAGTAAACGATCGTGCGCAGTTATGCGCAGTAAGTACGCGTCCATGTGATATAAGTGGCTCTGCCACAAGCGCGAAATGAACATGGTGTAAACAAAGATAAATAAGAGCGAGAAAATGGAGTCCTTGCTAATTGTATAGTAATAGTCCTTAGCAAGTAAATGTTATAATAAATAAAGAAAGATGAAAGAAAAAGGATAAGTCTTAATATAGTACTTGGAGCTATGCTCACACTTAAGTATGTCAATACTTAAGTACTATAAAAAGAGAAAAGAAAAGAAGTCCTTACTAAGTAAAGTGGAGCTAAGCTCACACTTGTAGTAATAATACTACACTTTACTAGTAAGTAAGAATAAAAAAGGAAAAGAAAAAATAGAAACGCATTATGAGGTGCCAAAGCAAGTGCCTCGTAACACTGATCACACTGTTTACTTATTAAAGTATACTTATCTCTATCTCATCTTATTGGTATTTCTTCTCTCTTTATGGTTTGAGCTCCTCTTAAACTCTATCTAGCTCTTACTATATCTTCTTCACTTTGTCTTTGTCTTACCTCAGCACTTCTGAATGTGCTGAGCTCTCTCTCTCTTCTGTGAAACCTCTACCCTCTGTTCTGATGGGCTTTAGCCCTTCTTTCAATCTCAATCTGTCTTGGGCTTGATGCCTACTTCACTTGTGTCATGGTGTTTTGCTTCCCTAGCTGTGCTGCCCAATTCAACAGGAGGAATGTGCGGCACACTGCACAGCAGTGGCATGGGCAAGGTGGTGGCCGCACCATTTGTATGGCAGCGGTGCAGGCAGGTAGGGGGCCACTGTTGACAGTGGCAATGTGGGTGTGCAGGTGAGCACAGGAGGGAAAAAAATTCAACAATAAAGAATCACATACCAATTGCCTGCGTCATCTTGAGTGGACACAGGTGGGGTGGGTGTGTAAGTTGCTGCGCTGTGCCAGTATGGTGATGGCATGGGCAAGGAGGCCATGGCCGTGCTGTATTGGCACAGCAGCAGCATGGGTGGCCAGGTGGTGGCCATGCACTGATCATACAGCGGCAGCATGGGTGGATACAGGGCTGTGTGATGTTGAGGCAGCAGTGATGCAGTGGGGGCACAGGAGAAGGGATGTACCAGTGATGAGCATCACGTGCACATAACACTGGAAAACGACCATCAGTGACATCAGGCAAACACAGCGACATTAACGCGCCACATGCAAAAATCATCCGCAGTCGCTATAATCATGCATTCACGCAGGCGTCGGAAAACAATACCAGGTTGGCTGACGAGGGATAGGACAAATAGGCCGAGGCATGGTCTAGACCCACCAAAGTAACCATGGAGGTATGAGTCGCGAAGTCAGCATTTGGTGCAATTGGCACTATTCCTCTTTTGCTCATCCACTATAGTATGATACTTTATTCGCTTGCATACAGGCTCCACTTCATTTCAAATATCCCTATGATTGACCCTACACTGTAAATTTTCTGTTGTGTTTTGTTGTGCTCCAGTCTTGGAGCTAGGCTTGTATTTAGATAGTGCATCGTCTGTCAAAAAGACCAGATTTCCCCTGCCCTCAATTTGGACTTCTTCTCCCTTCTGAGTCGATAATCAAAAAGTGAGTATCAACCTTCCCTCTGCATGTCTTATTATCAAGAAAATTGCGTGTTCCCCATAAGTCACACTTATCATTGCGTTGTGTAGCGTTCTCCATTGCATTCTCCATTGCATTCTCCATTGCGTTGTGCTGCGTTGTGTTCTCTATTGCATTGCATTTTGTTTCCACTACATTGTATTCTCTGTTGTGCTCTCTATTGCGTCATTTTGCATCTGTCTTATCGCATCATATCACCGGTTTATTACCCAAGTTGTGTTCCTCTAGTAGCTCTAGTCGAATTGCACTATTGCACTTATTGCCCTTAACTACTAATCCTCTCTACTTTGGTGTCTAGGGAACTTTATGGCTCACACCCTCCAGCAATTGCTGTGGTTGTGGTTACTTTCCCCCTCCAGCCTGGCACAGCACATATCATATTGGAGCCCACCATGAGGGGCTGCAAGTCAAGATTACGTCTAGACACCACTACAACCTTTGTTCACGAAGACACACAAGCTTGTTGACAATTGAAGTGCTATGAGATGAACTCAAACAATTCATTGGCCCACCGCATTATTCTCCACCTTCCACACATTCCCTGCTCACAGAAGAAGAACTAATCTTAACCCCAAGCGCTTCATCTCCTGTAGACTCATCATTCTTCTCAGCACCCAGCATCTTATCTTCACCTTCGATCTCGACTATCACCCCAACTCTATCCCACCAAACCAATCACCAATCCAACTCACATACCCCACCCCATATCACACCAATGGCAACTCAGTACATGATGCCCACACGAGGCGACAGGACCGCACTGAAATTTGACCCAAAATGCCCTTGCGACCTCTGACAATACTTTGAAGATCTCAAATTCCACTTCGATCTCACGCAAATTCAAGATAATCAAGCACGTAAAATTCATGCACAACACTATGTCGACGTAGACGTCCAAGACCTCTGGGCGACGCTTTTGACATATAAAGACATGGCTAAAACATACAAAGACTTCAAAGCGGAGATCTACAAACAATACCCTGGGTCCGAAGTCACTTGGAAGTGGACCCATGTGGATTTATCATTTCTAATACAAGAACACAGACCATTGGGTATGCAGTCACTAGGTGACTTTGCTGACTACCACAGACAGTTCGTAGTCATCGCAGGTTTCCTGTGGAGTGCCCAGCGACTCTCAGAATACGAGCAGGGTAACTGCTATGCTGAAGGCTTCCCACCCGGTTTGTGGGAACGCATCACTCTACATTTACAGATAGTCCTACCACAACATGATCGCGAAAACTCATATCCACTCAAGGACATAGAGGCAGCAGCATGCTATGTGCTTCATGACATGACATCGGCGATTTGCACAATGGGCCCGACGCCACCCGTGACTACTTCTACCACTTCACTGCCCACTACTAACATTAAAATAGAACCACCCAGAGTACCCGATATGGACACTTGGGCTCAGGCGATTGCCAGAGTGCTCAAGTCCCAACACGTGGCACGCCCACAACTACAAGGTACTGCACCACCACGTGAGAATGGTAACGCGTGCAATTTCTGTGGCAAGATGAATCACTATATCCGTGAATGCCTAGTTGTCAACAACTACATCGCACAGGGTAAGATTAGTCAGAACGCTGACAGAAAAGTTGTACTGCCTACAGGGATCTTTGTGCCTAGAGGCATTACAGGATGATGGTTGCGCAACCGTGTCAACGAGTGGCACCACCAAAATCCAGGAAACATCAGCACAGGTCAAATGATGCTAAACATGCAGGCAACAAATGGCCATGATTTTGATAACAGGGGCACCAGTTCGTATCAGCTGTTGAAGGACGAGCGCATTGCGAATCTCAAATGTGAGTTGTATAACTTGCACTGCACACAGGTACCCTTCCAGCCTACCATCAGGACATGAAGGCAGCATGCAGAAGAGAATTCTGTGTCAGGCGACAACTCTTGCAATGTGCCTGAGGTACCTCCGCCTCATCAATCTAACTCACACACACCACAGGTGACTCGGGAGTCAACGCCTCTTCAGGCTGAGACTACTCAGTCTGCAACCCAAAACAACAATGGTCCACCTATTCGCCCTTTTGCCCAGGCTCAAGACACAACCATTCCCGCGCCTGTGTCTGCCCATCCCGTGCCATCACATGTCGTGCCCATACAGAGAAGAACTGACAATGCATACTGTGTAGATCTGCCGATTCACAAGAAAGCCCACGCAGCAGAAGTATTCCAACGCACTATGGAAACACCGATAACTATCACCCATCGCCAGCTTTATTCCATTCCCCCAGAAGTCTGCTACCAAGCTCGGGAAGTGATGATGGCGAAGAAGGTTCCCATCAACCCTGTTCCTATGGCAGCTGCCAACTATGTGGAGGAGGAGGACGATGGAAATGACATCATTGATAGCTATGCTCAGACCATCTCCAACGAGAAAGTGTATCACCTCGTGCACGACATGCTGTGCGAATTCGAAGAAGCAGTTGTGTCTAGTCGGTGTGGCAAGCCTATCGTTGTCCCAGACCCATACGAAGCTTACCTTCGCAAGTTTCCGCCTGGCCAGCCACCAGACTCACTCATAGTCGTGAAGGAGTCAGTGTTGCTGCATTCTATATTGCCGCTAGTCAACAACAACCAACAAATCGAAAGCATAATTGATCCAGGGTGCCAAGTAATTGCGATGTCAGAAGAGGTTTGCCATTCACTTGGACTAATTTATGACCTGAGTGTGGTCCTAAATATGCAGTCAGCGAATGGTGAAGTTGACAGGTCGCTTGGCCTTGCGCATAATGTTCCATTTTTATTTAAAGACATCACACTATATCTGCAGGTCCATGTCATCAGAAGTCCCACATATGACATCTTACTCGGGTGGCCCTTTGATGTATTAACATGAAGCATCGTTCGCAACTTTGGTAACAAGGATCAGATGATCATGATCCATGATCCTAACATGGGGTCATCGGTGGCTGTCCCTATGCTGCTGTGTGGGTCCTGCCGGTTCCAGTTTCGCCAAAAGGAAGTCTCAGGTTTTTGTGATTCAAGGATCTGACCGCGTGTCAGGGAGATCATGAAAATAATGACGTGTTTGTTTACACCGACCCCATTCCCATTTTTCATCTTTACACTACATATCCCACTCCGTCTGCACTTCCAAATTCTGCATTTCTTGATTCTTTGGACTCCACTGTTGCCATGTACGGGAAGAGAAAGTACAAGCTGGTAGCAAAGAAAGTACGCCTGGTTATGGCTGATCTCCTGGCATGCTTTCACATTATTCATGATATAAGCAGCGACCCGCTCGCATCAATTCCTATACTTTCACACAATCCTCCTCCATTTATTCCAGTTGGACGCTATACTAATGAATGAAAAGATATCATAGACAGAGGACATGAAGGTGACTTCCTATGGCCCACCGAGCGTGATCTCATGCATCACTTTATGTGCTTGCATCACTTAGGTTTTGCATGGGACGACTCCGAGCGAGGATGTTTCCGGGAGGACTTCTTCCCACCTGTTGAAATCCCTGTCGTAGAACACAAGCCCTGGGTACAGCACAACATCCCCATTCCACCAGGTATCTACAACAAAGTATGTTGCCTTATTACCAAAAAGATTGTGGCTGGTGTCTATGAGCCGTCCAACTCGTCATACTGATCTTGCTGGTTTTGTGTCATCAAAAAGGATGGTACCGGTCTTCAGATTGTGCACAGTCTCGAGCCGCTTAACACAGTGACAATCCAACACTCTGGTGTACCTCTGTTCACTGACCTCCTCACTGAGCAATTTGTGGGATGCGTTTGTGGTGCGACATCGGATCTATATGTCAGCTATGATGAATCGTCGCTTGTGGAATCGTCGCGAGATCTAACCACTTTCCAGTTGCCATTTGGCACGTTGCGTCTCATCACCCTTCCAATGGGGTGAATGAATTCTGTTCCTATTTTCCATGAAGACGTTACTCACATCCTACAGTCCGAAATCCTGCACATCACAGTACTGTTTATCAATGACATACCGGTGAAAGGTCCTGACACTGATTACCGCGACGCCGACGGAAAATACGAAACAATCCCTCAGAATCCCGGCATCTGACGCTTCGTTTGGGAGCACTTTCAAAATCTTAACCACGTAGTCCAGTGAATGAAGTATGCTGGAGGTACATTCTCAGGGCACAAGACAGTGCTCTGTGCACTGAACTTCAATGTCATGGGACATTGTTGTACTCCAGAAGGTCATATCCCTGAGGAATCGCGCATTGCAAAAATATCCAATTGGGGTCCGTGTCGTGACCTCTCGGATGTCCGCACATTCCTCGGCACTGTCAGCATCCTTCACATCTTTATTCACAATTTCACACATCGTGCTCATGCTCTCACCATGCTTACTCGCAAACTCCAACCCTTCATCTTCAGTCCAGAGCAGCTAGCTGCGCAAGAAGATCTCAAACAAGCTGTTCTCTTGTCACCCACACTCTGGCCCATCAACTATCATTCATCCACGCCCGTTATCCTTTCAGTCAACACTTCATATATCGTGGTCAGCTTCATCCTCAGCCAGGAAGATTTGGAAAACAATGGGTGATGCTATTTTGTACATTTTGGTTCAATAACGCTTAACGATCGAGAGTTGCACTTTTCAGAAGCAAAACTTGAGATTTACGGTTTATTCTGTGCATTGCACGCATTGAAGCTCTACCTCATAGGTGTTCAAAACCTGTTGACACATGGTACATAAAAGGCATGCTAACCAATCCAGATCTTGCGCCTTCTGCGAGTATCAATAGGTGGATCATCAGTATCCTTGCATTTCACTTCACATTAGTACATGTACCTGGAGTGGTCCATGGTCCAGACAGACTATCGCAATGACCCTTGCAGCCCAGTGATCTGCCTGAGGACGAGGATGAAGGAGAATTCAACGACTGGATCAATCGCTTTTATGGTTTCATACACATTATTAACCCACCATTCCTGCATCTCCACACCACTCCACAATTCCTCACTGTGTTAGCTAACAGTATACCAGAAACCACAATGGACGGCGAAGCAATATCGCAACCAGATGAGGAAAACGCGCCCAGTTGGTGTCAATGATGCCCAGTATGCGAGATTCGTCCACTATTGTACTAAATTCTTCATAGTCACAGGGTGACTCTGGCGAAAAGACCCACATGGCCAGCACAAAGCAGTCCTCTTCTATGAGGAGTGATTACACATTCTGCGATCTGCTCACGATGATATCAGTCATTGGGGTATTTATGCAATGCATGCATTAATTTGCTAACACTTCTGGTGGCCTCAATTGCTGCGAGATGTCACCTGGTTTGTACAGACATGTCACATCTGTCAACTGTGGCAGATTAGGAATGTTTTGCTGCTGCCAACGGTTGCGACACCGGCACCCTTATTTGCCAAAATGTACATGGACTCCATGCACATGCCCCCATCGGGCGGCTATAAGTATATTGCACAAGGTTGTTGCTTGCTCACGCATTATCCAGAGTTTCGCATGCTGCGCTCTGAGATGGCTAAATCCCTTGGCAATTGGATATTTGAAGATATTCTTTGTTGTTGGGGAGTGCTGATGGACATTGTCTCAGACAATGGCACACCATATGCTAAAGCGCTAGATTATTTGGCACAACGGTATCATATTCGGCATATTCACATTTCTGGTTACAATTCACGTGCCAACGGCATCATCAAGTGTACACATTTTGATGTACACCAGGCGTTGTTCAAGGCTGCGGATGGCGACCAGTCAAAATGGTCTCAGGTTGCATACTCTGTGTTTTAGGCTGACCGCATTACAATTCATAGATGCATGGGGTGTTCCCCTTATTTTGCCGTTACTGGCACGCACCCTATCCCACCCCTTGACATCACTGAAGCTACATATCTCATTCCACCACCAGATTCTATTTTGTCTACCACTGATCTCATTTCTTGCAGGGCGATCATGCTTCAGAAATGACAGGAGCATCTCACTGACCTACACTCCACAGTATTTGATGCATGACAGGAAGCTGCGGCTAGATTTGAGCGTGACTTTGACGCAACTATCTGCAATTTCGACTTCCAGCGCAGTGCTCTCATCCTCATCCATCATACTGCTATTGAAAAGGTGTTAAACCACAAGATGCGCCCTCGCTACCTCGGGCCTCTTGTCATACTCTCGCGTAATAGAGGTGGTGCATATATCCTCTGTGAACTCAATGGTGCAGTTCTAGACAGGCCTATCACCACATTTCATGTCATCCCCTATTTTGTGTGACAGGAGATTCTCTTGCCTCCCCTCAATGACCTCATTGACATCATGACAGATCGCCTCCACCATCTGGAGTCTACTACATTAGATGACGTTGAGGAGCAAGTTGTCGACTGCGACTAGAAATGCGTCTCTTTATTTCCCTTTCTCTTTAATTCTTTTCTATACAGTTTTTCTCCCTTTAATGTGCTCACAAGTTTCTCACAAGTCCCTTTATTTTCACCCCCTTATTTTATTTTTGTAGACTTCTACAATGTACACGGTGACGACAAAAATACATGCACAGCATGCGTGGCAACCATTACTCCCACTCCTTTCCCTTGCCTTTCAACCCTGCCGCCTTATGATGCATCGCACTGCGCTCTGGGCTCCGCTGCTCTTGCTCCGTGAGTTGCACACATATGATCTGGATTTTGGCCTCCAGCAGGTGCATGGACCGATCAATGGAGAGACACTGCAGCCCCAGCTCGGCGTACCATGTCTCATACCATTGAAGGGCCCCCCAGTTCGTGGCTTCCGTCGCATCACTGTTTTGGTAGTCGAGTTGTGGCAGGGCCATCGGGAAGTCGATGCCCATAGATGCGCCCGCCACTGGCAGGGACTCCTCGGACTCGGACCATGAGTGCGTGATGGAACGACTAGGCCCAGCCGCCTCACTGCTGCCTTGCATGAAGAGCAGTGTTGGTGACCATGGTTCTGTGACCGGCTGATTAGTGTCGCCATTGCGCCACGCCAAGTCAGGGACTTACCTGCTGAGGCTGACCAGTCTGGCTGTTCTGCAAACTCACAGTGTTGCCGCTGCCACGTGCACCTCACACATTGCCCCACCTGCTCGTACCACCTGCACTCACTCTCCATGCATTGGCAGCAGCCGCATGGCTTCTTCGCCTGAGAAAGGTCAATCATGCTGAGGCGAAGTTGTTGAAGTGGGTATGTACCTGCCGCATTGGCCCCACATCCGTTTGCTTCCACCCTCACCGCTTTGCTGCACTGGTGACTGTCTTCAGGGTCATTGTGCCTGCACGTGCACATTTTCATTGGCGTGGCGTGGTGCCTTCATCTGCATCCTCTGCACCACGTTTTGAGGCTGTTGACGTAGTTGAGCCAGTCGGGTCTGCCATATCTTCCCTGGCCTCATCCTCCTCCTCGGTGCTCTCCTCATCCTCAATGTCCTTGTTGTTGGCATCGTCGACGTTGATTGGCTCCAGGGGTGCGGGTTGCTTGCCTTTGGCCACCCATTGGGCCACCACATGCACCTTGATGCCCGACTCTCATATCTGCGCCCGCCCATACTGCGGTGGAGGCAGCACGACCTCAGGCTTCTGCCCATGCATTCTGGCCCCTGCCTGCGACAAAGCCCATTCGACTTGCGGTGCTGGCAGGTGTTCCTTGGCCATGCCTGGCACATCCCCTGTCACCTCCCATTCCCCCTCCTGCAGCACCAGCTCCACTCCCTCCCACATCATGCACTCTGCCTTGGCATGTTCCTTGGCTGTGAACTCTTCATGTTCCTGAGCCTCATGCTCCACCAACTCTTGCGCCTCACGCACCACCTGCTCATGTGCCTCATGCTCTGCCAACTCTCGCACCTCACACACCACCTGCTCTCGCACCTCACATGCCGCCTGCTCACACGCCTTGCGCTCTGCCCACTCTTGTGCCTCACACTCCGTGAGTTCTTGTGCCTCGCACTCCTTGCGTTCCCGCTCCATGGCTGCCTCCAGCTCCAGCTCACGCTTGAGTGCCTCATTGGCTTGCCTGTCCCATTCCACAATCTGCGTCGGCAGCAGGAATTCCTGCGCCCAGCTGACCCAGCTTGCTTCCACAATGGGGGCCAAGATGCTGCACATGCCCTCTATGAAGAAGGCGGCGTTGGCTTCCAAGCTGCCATGCTGCCGATGTTGCCCCTGTGCATTGACGATGAGTATCATGTGCTCCTGTGTCCGTCTGCATTACATACCAGGAGACACCCTGCACCCGCCATCCACAATCGGTAGGCCTCCTCGGGCAGCCCTTCACCCTGTGGCCACTCATTGAGCGTCGCATGCATGCACGCTCACAAATGCAAGAGCGCACGGTCGGAAGTGGTGGTGGTGACAGAGGATGGGCGGGACATGTTGGTGGATGGGCAGTGGCTGGTGAAGATGGTGTTGATGAAGCTTATCGATGGCTACCACTGCCTTCACGCTCCTCGGTTTAGGGCAGGAGTAGCTGTG
>QLPN01005138.1:0-35933 GCA_003314395.1 Albatrellus ellisii | reverse complement strand
CACACCAGGGGACAACTTTTTTGTAGCAGTGCTTCAGACATGAAAAAACCACATGTTCCCATTTGTCAGGATCCGTCAAGCCTACGGCGACAGCCCGTAGCGCGAGACCAACCGGGACCCGACGTATCCCTGCTCTCCTATGGAGAGGCTTACCGGGAGCTGCCCTGGATCAAAGCCCAAGGGATGAGAGAACTCAGACTAAGAAGAGGGGATGAACCAGCTGTAACAAGCTGGGGTCTATTCGTCTAGCTACCTATCTACTTATAGTACTGGAACGCGCGCACGGACCAGACGCAGTACTGAAGGGCAGGTCAACAGTAACTAGAGGCGCAGCAAGTGTGGGAGTACGGCTGACAGATGCGCAGCATCTGTGGGAACGATCCCCGAGATGACCGTAATGACAGTAAGTAAGATATCTAGTAAGATGAGATAAAAGATAAGATGAAGATCTTATCTTATCAGATGATCTAAAGAGAAACATAAAAGAAAGTAAAGAAAAGATAAAATAACGGTAGGGAATAAAGTCAGCGGTAGGAGTCTGACACCATTCCTCATCCCATTATATTATAGATTGTCAGGATACTTGTTTCAGCCCATACAGTGCTTTGGATAAGTGACATACTTTGCCCTCAGTCCCTGGTATGACAAAGCCATGGGGTTGGTCCATATATATTTCCTCCTCAAGATCTCCATTGAGAAAGGCAGACTTGACATCCATGGAATGGACTTCCCAGTCTTTGAGAGCTGCAATGGTGAGTGGGGTTTGTAGGGGCTCAAAATGAGCAACAGGCAAAAAGGTTTCTGTATAGTTGACACCATGAACTTGGGTGTATCCTTTTGCTATGAGACATGCTTTATAGTGACCATCTGCTTTCTGCTGGAAGACCCATTTGTTCCCTACAAGGTTGTGACCAGGCAGTAGATCAACAAGATCCTATATATGTAGAGCTTTAAGTGATTCCAATTTGTCATTGCATGCAGATCACCAGGAGTCACTGTCAGGACTGGAGAGTGCTTGCCTCAGAGTAAGCAGGTCACACATGATGGCATGGGAAAGAAGGGTGGAAAGTGATGGCCCAGCTTGTGGCATGGCAAAAACATCATCATTGTCACTACCAAGGCCCCTGTCAGGATGCATTTATTTTTCTTTCATTTTTATGATTTCTTTTATCATTATCACTCAAGATCTACAAGAGATATCTTATCAGATCATTGGTAGATCTTATTGCAATTATGTATGACTCATTCATCATTCATCATCAGCCCGCTTACTATATGTATATGACACATATTCTCACAGTCACTTACTGAGCTTCTCACAGATGCTGTGCAAGCTGCTTATTGATAGTTCACAGGAATGCTGTGCATTCCTTTATGATACACCTGCCCTACAGTACATACATGGTCTGTGCACAGGTTCCTTTTAGTATATATACTTCAGCTGTATCATAGTTACTCTTCAGCTGAATACATCTGGGATATCCATTTGCTAAGTGTGATCTCATCCCTCTTGTTAGCCCTTTTCCCTTCCTTTACATTGTGTGACCTTGCTGGCAAATGTTGGCCTCACAGCCCCCCTCACCCAAGATGTTGACAAACTCACATGGCCCATACACACTGTCTTGGAACCAAGCAGGGTGACATGTGAGGCACTCAGAGTGATGGACAACAGGCACATCACCATGCATGAGCTGTGAGTGAGACTGCTGATGACTGGGAGAGGATGCCATCATGGTGACAGGGCCTCTGCCTTGCAATGTGCAGTGTGATGAGCATGGACACATGGAGGGGCCTCAGTGGCCATGGAAGAGGGAGCACATGGAGGGGTAATCAGCCCATCAACAACAGCAGGTGGTGGGCCAGCAGCACCATCAGGGGTTACAGGGTCAGGCACAGTCAAAGCAGGAGGAAGAGGTGCAGGCACTGAAGGTGGAGCATCAGGAGGAGGAGCAGGCACTGCAGGAGGAATGTGAGGTGTGTCAACAAGGAGTGCTTCACTGCCAGGGCTAACATCAGAACCATCATCATAGCCATCATCATCATCATCATCATCATCATCATCATCATCATCATCACCAGAGAGGGGCAACACAGGCAGAGGCAATGGAAAAACATCAAGGATGGAGGGATGGGCAGCAGCTTTGCAGCCCAGGAAGACATCTTCCTGGAAAATGTCATCTTGGCTGGTGATGATACAGTGCATGCTTTTATCCCAGAATAACCACCCCTTGGTGCCAGACTGGTAGCCCATGAAGGTGAGAGGTCATGAATGGGGATCCAGCTTGCTATGCTGCTGATCAGGGACACATACCTGTGAGGTGCACGCTAGGACAGTGAGGTCACAACTGAAAGGATAAGGGGGATTGGAGCAGGAGAGACAATACACCTTAGAATAGTCACGCTGTATAGCGGATATCTCAGATGTATAAAGCTGAAGAGCTATTCTACTACATGAGAGTCTTTATATACTACAGGGATCGGTGCATGGACCATGTGCTGTCACTGTAGGGCAGGCGTATGTAAATAAGATGCGCAGCATCTGTGAGAAGTATCAGTAAGCGATGTGCAGCATCGCACTGCATCAGTAAGCGTTTGTGGGAATTGTAGTCATAATTGTACAGTAAGTGGCCCAATGACTAAATAGGAATGAGTCATAGATAATCGCGATAAGATCTACTGATGATCTGATAAGATGAGATAAGATATCTTATGTAGATCTTGAGCGATAAGAGTAAAAGAAATTGTAAAATGAAAAGAAAAATAAGTATGTCCTGACAATACCCAGGCATGACACCCAAAAAACCATAGGTGAGAAACATCTGGTGGGGCACATCCAGGGTCCCACAAGGCAGTAGGGGTGAGCCAACCCAACCTACACATAGGGGAGAGGTTGTATGTGTGAATGGTGGTCTGTATGGCTAACTCCCAAAAATTGCCAGAGAGGCACACATGATGAAGAAGGGAGAGCATGCATTTGAGGATGGACCAGTTCTATTGCTTGGCATGCCCATTCTGCTGTAGTGAGTACAGCATGGTCTGCTGGTGCTTGACACCCTTTTCCAGGAGTAAGTTGGTGATGGTGGTGTTGACATACTCCCCCCCATGGTCCAATCAAAGGACTAGGGGAAAACATCCAAAGAGGGTGTGAGAGCAGGCCATATACTGTTGCAGAGCTTCTGAAAGCTGGTCTTTGCACCATAGGGGGTAGATGACTCCAAACCCAGAATAATCATCCAAAAAGGTGGCAAAGTACAAAAACCCTGAAACAACAGAAGCAGCACTGACTGGCCCTACCAAATTGGAGTGGATGAGGTCCAGGACAGTGGAGGCACGAGGTGGGAGGGATGGAACAATGCCTGAGGAAACTTGCCCTCCAAGCACCTGATGCAAGGAGGACCAGGAGAGGAATCAGCTGGGGGAGATAAGCCAGACGACTGGGTGGGCTGGATACATGATACAACAGCCTCAGACAAGTGTCCTAGTTGCTCATGCCATAAGCAAATGGAGGGAGTGATGAGGGCATTGAGTGAGGGAGCACTAGAAAGTTTCAGCCAGTATGTTCCATTATTGAGGAATCCAACACTGAATGTATGTCCACCTTTAGTGATGGTGCAGGAGCTGTTTTCATAGGTGATGCAAAAACCCAAATGATCCAGCTTGCTGATGGACAGAAAATGCCCAGATGTGGAGGGGACATGTAGTAGGCCAGCAAGTGTGATGAATATGGATGAGCTGTTGGGTAGTACATGACTATGCTTACTGCTTCCTTCACCAATGCAGGCAATCATGGAGCCATTTCCAACAGTGACACTGTGGAATGTTAGGGGTGTGTATGATGTGAAGTCTGACCAATAAGGTGAGATATGGTTGGTACACCCAGAATCCAACATCCAAAGGCCAGAGCCCTCATAGTGGCAGACATTGATTGAGAAAGTAGAAGACAAATGGTTTAAAGTAGTGGGTCCTCCTCCACTGTCCCCAGGTCCTCTATCCTTATCCTTCCCCTTTCTATCCATCCTAGCCTTGACATCATCTGGCATTCCATGTAAAGCCCAGCAAGTCTCCATAGTATGGTTTCAATGTTTGCAGTGAGTGCAGAAGGATGCATTTTGGTGTGTGGGATTTGGATGTTGCTGGAGTGTGGAAAGTGCAGAAGTGGGCTTGGACCTAGCTTCTTCATCAAGTATCTGGCCATGGATCTTGCTGAGGTTGAGGTTCATGATGTTAGAGGAGGTGAGAACAGATGACATGAAGTGTTCCCAGGAAGATGGAAGGGTGTGTAGTAAGATGAAGCACATTTGCTGTTTGGAAATATCAATGCCAGAGGAAGCAAGATGCTCTTGTGCAATGAGGAGGGCATTGAGCTGAGTGGTTAATGGGGAATGCATGTTGTATTTGCAGGTGAGTAGTGATTGGAAGTGAATGAAGGTGGTGACAGCTGATTGTTTCCCATAGATCCCCTTCAGCAAGTTCCAGGCTTTGTTCACATTAACAGTGTTGGGGGCAATTATGGTGGATGGCTGTGTCAAACAATGCATGGAGATGATGGCTTTAGCTATTTTGTCATTGTCCTTCCACAGTTGTACTTCATCAGCATTAGTAATGGTGGTAGTAGGTAGTCCCCCTGCAACTTCTTCTGTGGATATGATAGGAGTAACTTCTGGTTTCAAAATTGTATACCATATGCCCATGATAACAAGGGCAGATTTAATGACATTTGCCCATTGGTGATAGTTCTCCACATTTTCCAGTATGATGTTGATTTTGGGAACAGAGACTGAAAGGGTAGAGTGTGGGAGGTAGAGAAGAGTGAGTAGAGTGAGGAGATAAGTATGTTGAGTTAGGAGGAGGGTCTCAAGTGTAAGAGCAGAGTAGGAGAGTGTGCATATGACCCAGGCAGGGCCCATAACCTGATGAAGGCAGGCCATGTGTGAAAGTGGAACTGGAATAGTTCTTATTCCTACAGGACACTACTGTATGCTACTTATAGTAAGTCCTATTGTGCACAGACCATGAGACTTTGTACAGTAAAACTTGTGTACAGGTATGTATGTATGTATGTGTGTGTGTAAGTACATTATAAGGCAAAAAAGGAAGGAGGCTATTAGATAAGCAATAGTTGTCAACAACTGCAAATAAAGATGCAAAGGACACTGACAGTGCTGAGGAACATGTGGATGTCAGAGAGGTCATGACAAGGACCCCAAGTGGATATTTTTGTGACACACAATTCTTCAGGAATGCAACCTTCTGGAGTACAATGGTGTCTGATGACATTGAAGTCCAGAGCACAGAGCACCATCTGTGCCCTGAAAACGTGGCTCCAGTGTACTTCATTCAAAGTTGCCTTTGTGTGCTCTATCTATGTTATCTCTGCATTCATTAGTATAGCATCCAACTGGAATAAACAGTGGAAAATTTGGTAAAAGTATAGGAATAGATGTGAGAGGATCACCACATATATCATGAATTATGCAAAAACATGACAGGAGATCAGCCATAACTGGGTGCACTTTCTTCACTACTGGTTTGTACTTTCTCTTCCCATAGATGGCAACAGTGGAGTCCAAAGAATGGAAGCTGGAAGCATAGATGGAGTGGGATTTGTGGTGTAAAGATGAAAAATAGGGATGGGATTGTTGCAAATAAATGCATTGGAGAGGTCAAGCAAGTCTATACTCTTGCAACTGCATGCATCTTTATTTTCACAATCTCCCCAATGCTTGGTCAGATCCTCAAATCACAAAAACCCAATACTTCTTTTTGGTGAAACTGGAACTGACAGGACCCATATGGTAATGTAGGCACAGTCACCAATGACCCTGTGTTAGGATCATGGATCATGATCATCTGATCCTCATTACCAAAGTTGTGAATGACACTTTGCATTAATGTGTCAAATGGTCACCTGAGTAGGATGTCATGTGCAGGACTTCAGATGATGTGAACCTGTAAATATAGGGTAATATTTTTAAATAAAAATGGCATATTACAGGCAAGGCCCAGTGACCTGTCAACTTCACCATTCACTGACTGCATATTTAAGACCACATTTGGGTCATAAATTAGTCTGAGCAAATGGCAAACCTGTGAGGTGCACACTAGGACAGCAAGGTCACAACTGAAGGGAAGGGGGATTGGCAATGGAAGAGACAATACACCTTAAGAGAAGTCATGCTGTGTAGTGGATATTGTTGGATTTTGTCTTACTTTTATGCCACTGAGCAGTTCCTCTATCTCTCTATCTTCTTATCTATATTCTACCCTCTACTATATCTTATCTCATCTCATCTTCCCCATCATTCATCATATCTGTATCCACACTTATGTCTACCTTATGTACTACCCGGCACCTGCCCTGCTCCATCATGTCTTGTCTTGTCTCATCTAGTCTATGTCTTCTGGCCTGATTCCCATGTCTACATTAGGCCACATCTTTTCCCTTACTGTGTTAGGCAGTTCCCTTTGTCTTAGTCTTTGGAGTGGAGCTACAACTCTATAGCTTCGCCTCCATATCTACTTTTTCCCTGTCATCTTGTCTTTTCTCCCTAAGTCTTTCTACACAATGGAAAGCATCTTGTCTGTCATCTGCACCCTTATGTCTGGTGTCCTCTCTCCTCTCCCCTCATCTTTGTCTTTATTCCCCCAGCTGCTGCAATACATGTTGTCCATCCTCTGTTACGAGGCACTTGCTTTGGCACCTCGTAACGGTTTTCTTTTTTCTTTTTTTATCTTACTTACTATAGTAAAGTGTAGTATTATTACTACAAGTGTGAGCTTAGCTCCACTTTACTTTAGTAAGGACTTATCATTTCTTTTCTCTTTTATAGTACTTAAGTATTTACATACTTAAGTGTGAGCTTAGCTCCAGGTACTATATTAGACTTATCTTTTCTCTTTTATCTTTCTTTATTTATTATAACATTTACTTGCTAAGGACTATTACTATACAATTAGCAAGGACTTCCTTTTTTCGTCTTTATTTACCTTTGTTTATCTCCAGTTCATTGCGCGCTTGTGGCTGAGCCACTTATATCACATGAACAGTTACTTACTGCGCTTTACTGTGCACTTTCGTTTACTTACTGCGCTTTACTGCGCACTTTCGTTTACTTACTGCGCATTACTGCGTAACTTTACTATAGTTAGATCACTTAGTTAGTATAAATAGTTGACAAACTGGCGGTCTTAAAACCCCAGTCTTGTCAACTTCGCAATCTAGGGATTCTCTCTCTACAGCGCTTGATCTAAACTCGTCAATCATTCGTTTTACTCCTCTTAAAGACTAAGTCTAAGAACTCTAAAAGCTATTAAGACATCTTATACTAAAGTCACACTGGATCCTCGTATCGTTATCGGTGGAATCATCCTCGTAACTATATCATTGATCCCACTCTTCATTGTCATTCGGAACTTCTATTACGTTCATCAAACCGATATCCAAACCTTGGTTACCAGGAGTAACATTCTAGACCTTCCCTAAGACCGCCCAATAGGCCACTCTTAGCATCCTCCTTGTCGTCTTAGCCTGCTCATGCCTGTTCTCACAGATATCTCAGATGTATAAAGCTAAAGAACTATCTACTACATGAGACTCCTTATATACTACAGGGATCTGCACACAGACCATGTGCTGTCACTGTAGGGTAGGCATATGTATCTAAGATGCACAGCATCTGTGAGAAGTATCAGTAATCAATGCACAGCATTGCACTGCATCAGTAAGCATCTGTGGGAGATGTAGTCATAGATATACAGTAAGCAGCCCAATGACTAAATGGATATGAGTCATAGATAATTGTGATAAGATCTACTAATGATCTGATAAGATGAGATAAGATATCTCTAGTAGATCTTGAGCAATAAGGATGAAAGAAATTGTAAAATGAAGAGAAAAATAAGTACGTCCTGACAAATACCCCCCTTCTTAGGGTGAGATGACTCAATGAGCATAAGAAACTCCAGTAGAACCAAAACCTTTTTCTCCTTGTAATGTATCATCCAAGGAAGTGACTTCTTCGACTTTGGCAAGAGATATGTGTTCTAGGATCAATTGAGCAATTTGGTCTTTGATGTTGACAATAAAGTCAGTATCACTGAGATTGATGAGTAGAATCTTTATAGGTCTGCAATAGTCTGAGTTGATGACTCCAGCTCCAATATGTATTGAGTTTTTGACAGCCAGACTGCTGTGAGGAGCAATACATCCATAGCAGTTGTCTGGTATAGCCAAGGAGATTTGAGTATCAACTAATTTTTGACCATGTGCAGGAATGATGATTTCTTCTGCACTATAAAGATCTAATCCAGTGGCATGCTCTGATCCATGAGTGGGTAAAGTAGCTAAGTCAGAAAGTCATTTTATAGGAATGGAACAATGTTGAATGGATCGAATGGCTGTGGGATGAGTGGTATGGAATTCTTTAACCAGTTTGGGTACATCTTTGATCATAATACATGCTGGTTCCCAGGAATTTTCATCTTCTGGGTAATTCTTCCATTTGATAAGATATTGAACATTCCCACGATATTTTCTGCTGTTTAAGATCCTTTCAACTTTGTATTGTTTGACATTATCCTTGATGATGGGTGGTGGAGGGATTTTCATGGTTCATTCTGGAATGTTGTTTGGAGCATATGGTAATAGTTTGATGATATGAAAGACTGGATGAATTTTCATAGACTTGGGAAGTGCTAATTCATATGCGTTATTTGAGAGCACTTTGATGATTGAATATGGACCAAGTCTTTTATGATCCAGCTTCCAAGTTGGTCGTCCTGTCTGGATGTTAGATGCATCTAACCAGACTTTATCTCCAATTTGATACTTGGGAATTTTTCCTCTATGCACATCATAATACTTCTTCATATCATCAGCCACTTTCTTTAGCACTGATTCTGCATCTTCCCTTGTCCTCTTCAACCCTTCAACAAAATTTTCTACTGAATTGATAGTGGACGTCTTGCCTGGTTTGAATCCCATACATGGATTTTGTCCAGAGTTTAGCATGAAAGGAGAGTATTTGGTAGAAGTGTTGATTCTGTTGTTATAACAGAATTCTGCCATTGGCAGCCAATTCATCCAATCTGATTGATGATATTCTACGAAGATTTGGAGGTATTGCTCAATTTCTTGATTAATACTCTCTGTTTGACCGTCTGTTTGTGGATGATATGCCATAGATAAGGCTGTCTTAATACCTAATAATCGGTTCAACTCTCTCATCATTTTGGAAGCGAATTGGGGACCACGATCAGATAGAATCTTCTCAGGTAATCCATGATGTTTCCAAATATTGTCTCTGAACAGTTGTGCTACTCCTTCAGCAGTTACATTGGATGTTGTTGCCATAATGTGAATCATTTTTGAAAAAGATCAACAACCACTAGGATTGAATCATATCCTTGGCTATCAGGTAATTGTGTGATGAGATCTGTAGATATGATTTGCCAAGGATGATTGGGTATTTCATTTGGAGTCAGTTCTCCTTGTGGTTTTTGAGCAATCATTTTTGTTCTTTGACATATGTCACAGCTTTTGACATATTTTCCAACATATGCTGCCATTCCTTTCCACCAAAATGTCCTTGACACTATTTCCAATGTTCTCCACTGCCCTTGATGTCCTGCAATTGGGGTATCATGACATTGTTTAACAACATCTGCTCTGCAACTATCAGGGACAAGGATCTTGTCTTTGTACATGACTAATCCTTTCTTGTTTTGTCCCCATCCTGCTATGGTAGCTGTTTTGCATTCGTCTGCTGATAATTATACCCACATCTTGACATCTCCATCTTTCTCCTGTTCATCTGTGATCTTTTGAAGTAGTGGAACATTGTTTGCCATAACTGCTATGATGTGTTTGTCTGTAATCTGGGATGCGCAAGTGCTATCAACCAGATTATTTGATTTGAAGAATTCAGGTTTAAGCAGTATGATGTTCTCATTGTCATGTTCCACCCCCTCTTTATGATCCACTCGTCTCGAGAGGAGATCTGGTTTGGCCAAACTCTTCCCCAGTTGATGGGAAAGGTGAAAGTTGAACCTAGAAAGAAATAGAGACCATCGGGCCTGATGACGGTTCAATTTCTGGGCACTCATAAAGTACTCTAGGTTTTTGTGATCCATGAGGATCTCGACTGTACTATCTGTTCCTTCTAGATAGTGTTGCCACTGCTCCAATGTGCGTATGACAGCTAACATCTCTTTGTCATAGATGTTGTAATTCCTCTCTGCTGGCGATAGTCCTTTACTGATATATGCAATGGGATGCCACTTCTCATCATCTCTCATCTGTGATAACTGTCAGGACACGTTTATTTTTCTTTTAATTATACGATTTCTTTTATCCTTATCGCTCAAGATCTACACAAGATATCTTATCAGATCATGTAGATCTCATCGCGATTACATATGACTCATTTCCATTTCATCATCGGCCCGCTTACTATACACATATGACACATATTCTCACAGTTGCTTACAGAGCTTCTCACAGATGCTGCGCATTCTTACTGATGCTGTGCAAGTTGCTTATTGATTGTTCACAGGAATGCTGCGCATTCCTTTATGATACGCCTGCCCTACAGTACACACATGGTCTGTGCACAGGTTCCTTTTAGTATATATACTTCAGCTGTATCGTAATTACTCTTCAGCTGAATACATCTGGGATATCCGTTTGCACAAGCGTAATCTCATCCCTCCTGTTAGCCCTTCCCTTCTCTTTTACATTGTGTGACCTTGCTGGCAAACGTCGGCCTCACAATAACACAGCACTGGTAGCATATCCTGAACTGTCTGCTTCTACAAGATAAGGGCGATTGGGTTCAGGAAAGACTAAAACAGGTTTTGAGCACAACACTGTTTTAAGATTTTCAAAAGAGTCTTTCTGCTCCTGATCCCAATGCCATTTGCTATCCTTTTGTAAAAGAACATTCAGGGGTTTTGCTATGTCGGAGAATCCTTGAATGAAGTGATGATAGAAGTTGGTAAACCCTAAGAAGGAATGGACTTTGGTAACGGAGGTTGGAATGGGCCATTCAGCTATCCCTTGGACCTTGACAGGATCCATCATGATTTTATCAAAGGATATTTTGAGGCTGAGGTAATCTATTTCTGTTTTCTCGAAATCGCATTTTTTGGGTTTTAGATATAGTTTGTTGTTGTGTAAAATTGTGAGGACTTCTTCGACTATGTGTCGGTGTTCTTCCATTGTCGCTGTGAAGATGAGGATTGTGAGGCCGACGCTTTGTCGAAGCCAAACAACTGAAGAAAGCTAAAACAAAAGGACAATCGCACTTCAACTAGCGGATATCCCAGATATATTAGCGTATAGTAAATAAGAGGAGAAAGGAGTACTGTACCTAGCGGATATCCCAGATGATCAGAACTGAGGAATAAACCGCTAGGAGTCCTATATATATATAGTACTTTAGAGTGTGCACAGACCATGCAGTACAATATAGGGCCAGAGGATGTGAAAGTAAAGTAATGATGTCATATCTAATAATAGAGGGGACGCATCAGTGCTGACTGAGGCTCTGCAGCAACTGTGGGAGTGATTGGTGATATTCTGCAGCAGGTGTGAGAAGGATTGGTGAGCATGCGCAGTAAGTGTGAGAACGAGAGTTATAACTAAAGATAGAACGGGCTGATCGGAGATCGGACAACATACGCGTCATTGGCCAATAAAGATGAAGAGAAAGAATATGTGACCGTGGGAATCACTTCAATAGATCAGGAGCAATTGTAAGATCTATGACAATAGAGACATAAGAAAATAGAGAAAAATGAAGAGAAAAATAGGGGAAATAATAGCAGCCTGACAAGGATGTTGTCCATATAAACTACCACCTTGCCCCTGGCGATGAGTTCTCTGAAGAGATGGTTCATCATAGTTTGGAATGTAGCAGGGCTGTTGGTGAGTCCAAAGAACATAACGAGAGGCAGCCTTCCATTTGTCTCCTTCTTTGATTTGAACATTGTTATATCCCCATCTGATGTCAAGTTTGGTGAAATATTTTGCCCCTTTGAGTTTATCTATCAATTCTGAAATGAGTGGTAATGGATAAGAATTCTTGACAGTAACCTCATTAAGGCGTCAATAGTCTTGGATGGGATGTAATTCACCCAATTTCTTCTTGATAAAGAAAAATGGAGAAGCCATAGGTGATTTAGAAGTGCATATTCATCCTGATCGTAGATTTTCTTCGACAAATTTCTCCAACTCTTGTTGTTCAACAAAGGATAGGTTATACACCTTTCCCATATGCATCTTTGCTCCAGGTTTCAGTTTGATTGCATGATCCCAGATTTGTTTGGGAGGCAGTTCATCAAAAGATTCCTTTTCAAAAACTGATTTGAACCCATGATATGCTTTTGGGACAATATCTTCAAAGGATTTCTTTATCTTTTTCTTTTCTGCCTCAATTGCTAAATCTTGGGATATGTTTCAAATCACAGCATTCTTCTCATCATCTCCTATCATGATGCAGAGAATTTGATCTTCCTTTTGTACTTCATCGTTGTCATCATCATCAACTTCTACTGTTTTTGGTATTTCCTGTTTCAACTTTTCCATCTTCTTCTTCCATTCTTTTCTGTCTTTGACAACTTGTATGTGACACCTTTGTGGACATCTAGTGAACAAGATTATTCCAGTATTCCAGTCTATTTTGGGATTGTGGATTTTAAGCCAAGTTTCTCCGAGTATGAGATTGACTTTTCCTAGTCCTGTAACACAGAAGGTCATTCGTTCTGTATGGTTTTGGACTTTGACAATTAAATCCACAGTTTCTGTTATGGATCCTTGTTCATTTTTGGTTCCATCAATGTTATAAACTGATATGGCAATAGGAAGTCTTTTTGTGTTTAGATGATTTGTTTTCACAAATTCTTTGTCTATATAACATGTAGTGGCTCCTGAGTCTAAGAGGGCATCGATTGTTACTGTTTGTCCACTCTCTGGTACTTTGATTTTGATTTTAACCATGGGTAGGTCCGTCTGCTAAGAGTGGCCTATTGGATGGTCTTAGGGAAAGTCTGTAGTAATACTCCTGGTAACTTGAGTCTGAATACAAGCTTGATGAATGTAATAGAAGTTCCGAATGATGATGAAGGTTGGGATCAATGATAGTGATGAGGATAATTCCACCAATGACTATATGAGGATCCAGAGTGATGAGTATAGGATGTCTTAGTGACACTTAGAGTGGCTTAGAGATCTTAGACTTAGTTCTTAGAGAGTGAAGCAAGTTTATGACAAGCTTAAATCAAGTGCAGTATAGGAAAATCCCTAGATTGTGAAGTTGACAAGACTGGGGTTTAAGACCACCAGTCTGTCAACTATTTATACAAACTGGAGATCTAAGTATAGTAAAGTTGCGCAGTAATGCACAGTAAGTAAATGAAAGTGCACAGTAAAGCACAGTAAGTCGCATCCTTTGTGTAACTAGTGTGGCTCAGCCACAAGCACAAAATGAACATGAGATAAACAAAGGTAAATAAGAACAAGAAAAGGGAGTCCTTGCTAATTGTATAGTAATAGTCCTTAGCAAGTAAATGTTATAATAAATAAAGAAAGATAAAAAGGAAAAGATAAGTCTAATATAGTACTTGGAGCTAAGCTCACACTTAAGTATGTAAATACTTAAGTACTATAAAAGATAAAAGAAAAGAGAGTCCTTACTAAGTAAAGTGGAGCTAAGCTCACACTTGTAGTAATAATACTACACTTTACTAGTAAGTAAAAAAGAAAAAGAAAAAAGAAAACCATTACAAGGTGCCAAAGCAAGTGCCTCGTAACAATCGCTGTCCAACCACATTTAGTTTGCTGCAAATACTAAAAATAGTTCTTGGACAAATGAGTCAAGTTTGTCTCACTTCCCTGAGAATCCTGTAGGTGCAGAAACTTTTACCTGGTGTTGGGCAAATACATGGGCTGATTGGATGCTTGTTTGGCCAGAGGAATTGTTTGGGGGAGTGCCAAAGGAAGGGCTGTTTGTTGCATCATTGCTGTGATTTCCTTCATATTCTTGGCTATATCTGCCATTGTGGTTCCCAAACTGATTATCACGTTGCCTTGTTCCTTTTGTATGCACTGCTGTTGTTTCATCTGATTGTTCATCATCTCCATTGCTTCCTCTACATCTAGGAGTCTGAGTCTCCTTGTTTCATCTGCTTCTCTTCTTTCCCTTTCTTGTTCCACTGAGGAATCTTCGATCATTGGTGCTGGTTCCCTCATGTTCCAAGTGCTCGGCCCTGGTTGTGTCATTGTTTGTTTCTAAAGATGAATGCTTGGGGGAACAAATTGTAATAAGGGCTGGAGTGGTTGAGGTAGTCTGGAAAGAAATGCCAAGGGAATTCCTCAGGGTGGTCGTTGTAATAGGGATTATGAAGTTTGAAGAACTAGATCATCTGTTGCTGTCTGTAGTTGTAGGCATTGGTGTAGAAGTGGAGGAGAGCAATAGAAGTCGACCGACGAGTTGGTGGTGAAAGAGAGCTGAATCTAGTGTAGGATTTGCCAGATCTAGTTCTCTTTTCTGAGCGTAGAATGCACGGAATGATGAAAATAAGATTGTGTGAAGTGAAAACTCGCTATTCCTTTTTCAAGGGAATAGGCCTTTCAACACAAAATGGAAGGGGGGAAGGTATAGAAGTATATACTAGTATGTAAGTGCTACTAGTATTACGAAAGAGATTCTGTTATAGTAAAAGGTATCGTACTCCTGGTCCAAACAGTTGTCAGGAAGTTCTGCAATGCCCCACTAAGTGGTAGACACCTAGCACTGCTCACTGAGGCAATATATGGCCCAGCACTGCAGCTGAACTATAAAGAACAGAGACATAAATACAATACAATGCTCTCTTGAGCAAGGAGGGAGGGGAATAATGATTTGATATGGTGTGAGAGGGATGGTGTGAGAGGGATGGTGTGAGGTCACTGGAGGTAGAGCTTTATACAATTGTGAGGCACATGCTAGAACAGCAAGGTCACAACTGGAGTGGAAGAGGATTGGCAAGAGGAGGAGACAATACACCTTAAGAAAAGTCATGCTGTATAGCGGATATCTCAGATGTATAAAGCTAAAGAACTATCTACTACATGAGACTCCTTATATACTACAGGGATCGGTGCACAGACCATATGCTGTCACTGTAGGGCAGGCATATGTAAATAAGATGTGTAGCATCTGTGAGAAGTATCAGTAAGCAATGCACAGCATTGCACTGCATCAATAAGTGTCTGTGGGAAATGTAGTCATAAATATACAGTAAGTGGCCCGATGACTAAATAAGTGTGAGTCATAGATAATTGCAATAATATCTACTGATGATCTGATAAGATGAGATAAGATATCTCTAGTAGATCTTGAGTGATAAGGATGAAAGAAATTGTAAAATGAAGAGAAAAATAAGTACATCCTGACAATCAGCCACTTTCCTTAGTGCTGATTCTGCATCTTCCCTCATCCTCTTCAACCCTTCAATAAAATTTTCTACTGAATTGATAGTGGATGTCTTGCCCAGTTCAAATCCCATGTGTGGATTTTGTCCAGAGTTCAACATAAAAGGAGAATATTTGGTTGAGGCATTGACTCTGTTATTGTAACAGAATTCTGCCATAGGTACCAATTCATCCAGTCCAATTGACAATGATCCACAAAAATATGGAGATATTGTTCTATCTCTTGGTTTATTCTTTCTGTTTGACTGTTGGTTTGTGGATGGTAGGTAACTGTTGATAGGGCTGTTTTGATGCCTAATAACTGATTTAACTCCTTCATCATGTTGGAAGCAAATTGAGGACCTCAATCTGATAAAATCTTTTTGGGTAGTCCATGAAGTTTCCAAATGTTGTCTCTGAACAATCTTGCTACTCCTTCTGCTGTGACATTGGATGTTGTTGCCATTGTGTGAATCATTTTTGAAAAATGATCAACCACTATGAGAATTGAATCATATCCCTGGCTGTCCAGTAATTGTGTGATAAGATCTGTGGATATGATTTGCCAAGGCTTCAACAGTATTTCATTTGGTGTCAATTCTCCTTGGTTTTTTTGTAATTGTCTTTGTTCTTTGGCATATGTCACAACTTTTAATGTATTTTCTGACATATGCAGCCATACCCTTCCAACAAAATGTTCTTGACACTATCTCTAGTGTCCTCCACTGCCATGGATGTCCTGTGATCAGAGTATTGTGACATTGTTTGACTATGTCTGCTCTATGTCAGGACGCGTTTATTTTTTTTTCATTTCTACAATTTCTTTTATCCTTATCACTCAAGATCTACACAGGATATCTTATCAGATCATGTAGATCTTATCGCGATTATATATGACTCATTTCCATTTCATCATCGGCCCACTTACTATACATATATGATGTATATTCTCATAGTTGCTTACAGAGCTTCCCACAGATGCTGCGCATCCTTACTGATGCTGTGCAAGTTGCTTATTGATTGTTCACAGGAATGCTGTGCATTCCTTTATGATACGCCTGCCCTATAGTACATATATGGTCCATGCACAGGTTTCCTTTAGTATATATACTTCAGCTGTATCGTAGTTACTCTTCAGCTGAATACATCTGGGATATCTGTTTGCATAAAGTGTGATCTCATCCCTCTTGTTAGCCTTACTCCCTTTCCTATACATTGTGTGACCCTGCTGGCAAACGTCGGCCTCACAATTGTATTCAGCTCTCCCCCTCCACAACCTCACACACACCAACTTTCTTCTCCACATCATCGCTCCCCTCCCTCCTCACTCAAAGAGAGTGTTGTATTGTTATAGTTCTCGAAATTCTTTGTAGTCCAGCTGCAGTGCTGGGCCGTACATTGCCTCAGCGAGCAGTGCAAGGGTGTCTACCAATTAGTGGGGCACCGAAGATCTCTCTGACAACTGTTTGGACCAGAGATACTATAACTTTTTACTATATCAAGATCTCTTTCATAGTAGTTTTAGTACTTAGTACAACTACTTACATCCCACTTCCACTCTGCGTTTGAAAGGCTTGTTCCCTTGAAAAAGGAACAAAGAGTTTTCACTTTGTGCAGTTTTATCTTTCATCATTCCAAGAATACTCCACTCAGAAAAGAGGACTAGGTCAGGCAAATCATATGCCAGACTTACCTCTCCTCTATCTCCAACCACACGACCACATACCTCTCAAGCCCTCATTCGCTTCTATGGCAACGCATTCGAATATCGCTGACAACAAGCCATCTGGTTCTATAAACTCCATAATCCGTACTACACCACTCATCCTGAAGAATTCCTGTGGCACTACTTTCCTCACTACTGGGAGAGAACCAGCCCGTATTATAATTCGCTCCCCCAACAATTCATCTTTAGGGGAGAAGTCATCAGATGAGCGGTCCATCAAATTGGCAAGCACGGGAACCGATAGCAGTAATACCAGATTCATCAGAAGAGAGGATGGACAATGACCGAATAACGCCAATGGTGACTCGGATAGTGGATCTGGAGGATACTTTGGAGATAATGAGGCACGAAATAGAACAGTCGAAACTGGCACAACAACAACAACAAACTCATCAATTGGAAATGGGGAACGCATTGGTCAAGATTACCAAATCCTTGGCCAAAATAACATTGATGCTATCCGCCCCCCAAACCCAAATGCCACTTTCAACAAATACCTCTGGCCTCACTGCCACCCACATGGGCCACGTATTTGCCCAACACCAGGTAAAAGTTTCGTCACCTACTCCATACTCGGGGAAGCACAACAAACTCGACTCCTTTATACAAGAATTATTTCTTGTATTCGTGGCAAATAAAATGTGGACCGACAGCGATAGAATCACATATGCCCTATCATATATGATAGGAGGAAGCGCTGAAGCCTGGAGAAACCTAGTGGTTGCCAAGCAATGATTACACGAAGTCCATCCAAACAATCCATTATATCCAGAACCATTCACAAATTGGATGGACTTTGACATGAAATTGCGGGCACAATTCAGTGACCCAGATGAAGCACAAACGGCGCAACAACAGTTGCATAAACTATGACAAGGAGGAAAATCAGCAGAAGAATTCACCACAGAATTCCTCTTAATAGCAGCAAAAACAAAGTATGATGAAGAAGCACTTATAGACTGCTACAAAAGAGGATTAAATGTGGATCTTCTTCAAAAGGTCTACAACATTCACCCTCCTCCTTCCACATACCTATCATGGCAACAAATGGTGCAGAGTACAGATCGGCATATGAGAGAGTTCAAGCAATTGGTTGCAGACAGGGGATCCTCAAGCTGGGGACCCAGATACAACTGCAATGCTAATACTCAAACCAATGTCGCTAATCCTTCTGCAACCCATAAAGCCAGCAATGAAATGGTACCTATGGACGTAGATTGAGCACAAAGACACTGTGAAATCATTTGCTTCAATTGCAGAGAGAAGGGACATATATCGCGCGACTGTCCTCAAAAGAAGAAGGAGAAACTACGCACCATTCACAAGCAGATTAGGGGAATGACCACAGAAGAATTTGTGCAGATGTTGAATGATGAAGCGATAAAGAAGATCGCTAAAGAAGCGGGTTTTGGAAAGGACGAGTAGTAGATGTCGCTACATCATCCAATCGTTTTTCAATACTTACTCCAGATGATGGCGCTGTTGACCACGCCAATGTATGTGATCCAGTCGAAATATTTAATCACATTGCATCAGAAGAAAAGACTGAAGAGAAGACATCAGAGAGTATGCCCTCTCTAGAAAAAGAAAAGCATGTTGTCATGGGAATATGAACAGAATTACCCATGATAGAATTAGAAGTCAAGAAACCAGACAATGGACAAGTGATTACTATCCAAGCCTTGGTAGATTCAGGAGCAATGACCTGTTATGTAGATGAAGAATTTGTCAAAAATAATCATCTAGTCACAAAGAAACTCCCGATCACCATCCCAGTCTACAATGTCGATGGAACAAGAAACGAACGAGGTTCTATCAAAGAAACAGTGGATTTAATAGTCAAAATCCAAAATCACACGGAAAGAACTATGTTCTGTGTCACCAGATTAGGAAAAGTCAACCTGATCCTTGGAGAAACATGGCTAAAAATCCACAATCCAGAAATAGATTGGGAAACAGGGAAAGTAAAATTCACAAGATGTCCACGAAGGTGCCACGTCAGAGTAGTCACAGAATGAAAGGAACACAAACAGAAGAAGAAGAAGGAGGTTACTCAACTGAAAGAAGTTGATGATGATGAAGAAGATGCAATAGGAAAAGAAGACAAAGTACTATGTGTCATGATTGGAGATCCTGAACTAGAAGCGTCAATATCAAACATATCTCAGGATCTTGCAATAGAAGCAGAGAGATGAAAGATTAAAAAATCTTTTGAAGATATAGTACCCAAAGCATACCATGGTTTTAAATTGGTTTTTGCAAAAGAATCATTCGATGAATTACCTCCCAAACAGACCTGGGATCATGCAATCGAATTAAAACCAAATGCAAAAATGCACATGGGGAAGATCTACAATCTTTCGTTTACCAAACAAAAAGAGTTAGAGAAGTTCATCAAAGAAAACTTGAAATCAGGACAAATTAGACCATCAAAATCACCAATGGCTTCTCCATTCTTTTTCATCAAAAAGAAATCAGGAGAATTACGTCCCATTCAAGATTATCAATGCCTCAATGAAATTACGATCAAAAACTCTTATCCTCTACCACTCATTTCAGAGTTGATCGATAAACTCAAAGGGGCAAAATACTTCATGAAACTCGATATCAGATGGGGTTACAACAACGTTTGTATAAAAGAAGGAGACAAATGGAAGGCTGCCTTCATCATGAATCAAGGATTATACGAACCTCTTGTTATGTTTTTCGGACTTACAAACAGTCCTGCCACGTTCCAAACAATGATGAATCATCTCTTTAGAGAGTTGATAGCAAGAGGGAAGGTGGTGGTCTATATGGATGACATCCTTATCTTCACGGTGACGATTGAAGAACATAGGATTATAGTGGAAGAAGTGTTGAAGATATTATGCGATAACAAACTATATCTCAAACCAGAGAAATGTGACTTTGAAAAGACAGAAATTGATTACCTTGGACTTAAAATCTCCTTTGACAAAATTATGATGGATCCCGTCAAGGTTCAAGGTATCGCGGAATGGCCCATACCAACCTCTGTCACAGAAGTCCGCTCCTTCCTTGGTTTCACCAACTTTTATCAACGTTTTATCAGAGGATTTTCAGATATCGCAAAACCCCTCAACTGTTACGAGGCACTTGCTTTGGCACCTCGTAACGGTTTTCTTTTTCTTTTTTCTTTTTTCTTTTCTTACTTACTAGTAAAGTGTAGTATTATTACTACAAGTGTGAGCTTAGCTCCACTTTACTTAGTAAGGACTTATCATTTTCTTTTATCTTTTATAGTACTTAAGTATTTACATACTTAAGTGTGAGCATAGCTCCAAGTACTATATTAGACTTATCATTTTCCTTTTTATCTTTCTTTATTTATTATAACATTTACTTGCTAAGGACTATTACTATACAATTAGCAAGGACTCTCTTTTCTCGTTCTTATTTACCTTTGTTTTTCTCAAGTTCACTTCGCGTTTGTGGCTGAGCCACTTATATCACATGAACAGTTATTTACTGCGCCTTACTGCGCTTTACTGTTTACTTACTGCGCTTTACTGCGTAACTGTACTATAGTTAGATCGCTAGTCTTGTATAAATAGTTGACAAACTGGCGGTCTTAAACCCCAGTCTTGTCAACTTCGCAATCTAGGGATTCTCCTTTACTGTGCTTGATCTAAACTCGCTATAAACCCACTCCTCTCAAAGAACTCAGTCTAAGATCTCCAAAAGTTACTAAGTCATCTTACGCTAAAAAGTCAATCTGGATTCCCGTATCGTTATTGGTGGAATTATCCTCATAACCATCTTGTTAATCCCACTCTTCATCGTCATTCGGAACCTCTATTACGTTCATCAAACCAATATCCAAACCTTGGTTACCAGGAGTAATATTTTAGACCTTCCCTAAGACCGTCCAATAGGCCGCTCTTAGCATCAACTCACTTCTACAAAAAGATGTCAAATGGCATTGGGACTCAGAACAACAGGAATCATTTGAAAACCTTAAAACAGCATTATGTTCCCAACCTGTCTTGGTTTTTCCTGAACCCAATCACCCTTATCTTGTAGAAGCAGATAGTTCAGGTTATGCTACAGGAGCTGTTTTGTCACAAATGAGAGACAATGAAAAGTGGCACCCAGTGGCGTATATCAGCAAAGGGTTATCACCAGCAGAGAGGAATTATGACATCTATGACAAAGAGATGTTAGCTGTTATACGCGCATTGGAGCAGTGGAGGCACTATCTAGAAGGAACAGATAGTCCTGTCCAGATCCTTATGGATCACAAAAACCTAGAGTACTTTATGAGTGCCCAGAAATTGAACTGTCGCCAGGCTCGATGGTCTCTTTTTCTTTCTAGGTTCAACATCCACCTTTCCCACAGACCAGGAAAGAGTTCAGCCAAACCAGATCTCCTCTCGAGACGAGCGGATCATAAAGAGGGGGTGGAACATGACAACGAGAATGTCATACTGCTTAAACCTGAATTTTTCACCAAACCAAACCATATACAAGCAGTATTGACAAACAACATTCCACTCCTTCAGAAAATAGCAGATGAACAGGAGAAAGATGGAGATGTCAAGATGTGGGCAGAATTATCGGCAGATGAATGCAAAACTGCTACCATAGCAGGATGGGGACAAAACAAGAAAGGATTACTTACGTTCAAAGACAAAATCCTAGTCCCAAATAGTTGCAGAGCAGAAGTCGTAAAATACTGCCATGACACCCCAATTGCAGGACATCCCGGACAATGGAGGACACTGGAGTTAGTGTCAAGAACATTCTGGTGGAAAGGAATGGCTGCATACGTTGGAAAATATGTCAAAAGTTGTGACATCTGTCAGAGAACAAAAACAATAACAAAGAAACCACAAGGCGAACTGACGCCAAATGAAATACCATCAAATCCATGGCAAATCATATCCATGGACCTCATCACACAATTACCTGAAAGCCAAGGATACGACTCAATACTCGTGGTTGTTGATCGTTTCTCTAAAATGATACACATCATGCCAACAACATCAGACATAACTGCAGAAGGAATAGCAAGGATGTTCAGAGACAACATTTGGAAACATCATGGACTTCCTGAAAAGATCATATCAGATCGGGGACCACAATTCGCTTCCAAAATGATGTGAGAGTTAAATTGACTATTAGGCATAAAGACTGCTCTATCTACAGCCTATCATCCTCAAACCGATGGTCAAACAGAATGAATCAATCAAGAAATTGAACAATATCTTAGAATATTTGTTGACCATTGACAATCAGACTGGATGAACTGGCTACCAATGGCAGAATTTTGCTATAATAACAGAGTCAATGCTTCAACCAAATACTCCCCATTCATGATTAACTCTGGACAAAATCCTCGTATGGGTTTTGAATTGGGCAAGATGTCCTCTATCGAATCAGTAGAAAATTTTGTGGAAGGAATGAAGAGAACAAGGAATGATGCAGAATCAGCGCTAAGGAAAGCAGCTGATGATATGAAGAAGTACTACAATGCTCACAAAGGAGCAATGCCCAAATATGAAATTGGAGATAAAGTTTGGTTAGATGTGACAAAAATCCAAACAGGAAGACCAACAAAGAAACTGGATCATAAACAACTTGGACCTTATCCAATCAAACAAGTACTGTCAAACAACGCATACAAATTGACATTACCCAAATCAATGAAGATCCACCCAGTCTTTCATGTTGTCAAACTATTGCCTTACACTCCAAATGAAATTCCAGAACGGATCATAAAAACACCACCTTCTCCAGTCATCAAAGATGGTATCAAACAATATGAAGTCGAAACAATTTTGAATAGTAGGAAGAATAGAGGAAAAATTACCCAGAAGACAAAAATTCCTGGGAACCAGCTACAAACATTCTCAAAGACGTACCCAAGCTGGTTAAAGAATTCCATTCAAAACATCCTCTTGCTATTCGCACTATTCAAAAATGTTCAATACCAGTCAAACAACTCTCAGACTCAGCCAAACTACCCACACGAGGATCAGAGCACGCAGCTGGATTAGATCTCTATAGTGCCGAAACAATCATTATTCCCTCACATAGTCAAAAATTGGTTGACACCCAAATCACCTTAGCTATACCAGATCATTGCTATGGCCATATTGTGCCTCACAGTGGTTTGGCTGTTAAGAACTCTATCCACATTGGTGCGGGTGTCATTGATTCAGATTATAGGGGAACATTGAAAATACTTATTGTCAATCTCAGCACTGAAGATTTCAAAATCAATGTTAAAGATCATATTGCTCAACTAATCCTTGAACATATCTCTATTGCCGATGTCTTTGAAGTTCAATCGTTAGATGAAACTAGTCGAGGAGAACAAGGATTTGGATCTACTGGAATTGCATATGCTCATCGAGTCATCTTGCCCTAAAAGAGGGGGTATTTGTCAGGATGTGTTTATTTTTCTTTCATTTCTACAATTTCTTTTATCCTTATCGCTCAAGATCTACACAGGATATCTTATCAGATCATGTAGATCTTATCACGATTATATATGACTCATTTCCATTTTGTCATCGGCCCACTTACTATACATATATGACATATATTCTCATAGTCACTTACAGAGCTTCCCACAGATGCTGTGCATCCTTACTGATGCTGTGCAAGTTGCTTATTGATTGTTCACAGGAATGCTGTGCATTCCTTTATGATACGCCTGCCCTATAGTACATATATGGTCCATGCACAGGTTTCCTTTAGTATATATACTTCAGCTGTATCGTAGTTACTCTTCAGCTGAATACATCTGGGATATCTGTTTGCATAAAGTGTGATCTCATCCCTCTTGTTAGCCTTACTCCCTTTCCTATACATTGTGTGACCTTGCTGGCAAACGTCGGCCTCACACTCTACAACTATCAGGGACAAGGATTTTATCTTTGAATGTCAATAATCCTTGTTTTTTTTGTCTCCAACCAGCTATTATGGACATCTTTGCTTCATCTGCAGATAATTCTGACCACATTTTGACATCTCCATCCTTCTCCTGTTCATCTGCTATTCTCTGAAGGAGTGGAATGTTGTTTGTCAATATTGCTTGTATGTGGGTTGGTTTGATAAAAAATTCTGGTTTAAGCAATATGATGTTTTCATTGTCATTTTCCACCCCCTCTTTATGATCTGCTCATCTCAAGAGGAGATCTGGTTTGGTCAAATATTTCCCCAGTCTGTGGGAAAGGTGGAAGTTGAACCTAGAAAGAAACAGGGACCATTGAGCCTGGTGATGGTTTAATTTCTGGGCACTCATAAAGTACTCTAGGTTTTTGTGATCCATAAGGATCTTGACAGGACTATCTGTTCCTTCTAGATAGTGCCTCCATTGCTCCAGTGCATGCATAACAGCTAACATCTCTTTGTCATAGATGTCATAATTCCTCTCTGCTGGTGATAAACCTTTGCTGATATATGCCACTGGATGCCACTTTTCATTGTCCCACATTTGTGATAATATGGCACCAGTAGCATACCCTGAACTATCTGCTTCTACAAGATATGGTCTATGAGGCTTAGGAAAGACTAAGACAGGTTTAGAGCATAACACTGTCTTTAAATTCTCAAATGTGTCTTTTTGTTCCTGGTCCCAATGCCATTTGCTATCTTTTTGTAAAAGAATATTCAGGGGCTTTGCTAAGTCAGAGAATCCTCTGATGAAGCATTGGTAGAAATTGGTGAATCCTAAAAAGGAGTGAACTTCTGTAACAGAGGTTGGGGTCGGCCAATTGACTATCCCTTGAACTTTGACTGGATCCATCATGATTTTGTCAAAGGATATTATAAGACCTAGATAGTCTATTTCCATTTTCTTGAAGTCACATTTTTCAGGTTTCAAGTAGAGTTTGTTGTCATGTAGGATTGTGAGGACTTCTTTGACTATAAGGCAGTGTTCTTCTAATGTCACAGTAAAGATGAGGATATCATCCATATAGACCACTACTTTGCCTCATGTGATGAGTTCTCTAAAGAGATGATTCATCATGGTTTGGAAAGTCACAGGGCTATTAGTGAGTCCAAAGAACATGACAAGAGGTTCAAATAGTCCCTTGTTGGTAATGAAGGCAGCCTTCCATTTGTCTCCTTCTTTGATTTGAACATTGTTGTATCCCCATCTGATATCAAGTTTGGTGAAATATTTTGCCCCTTTGAGTTTATCTATCAATTCGGAGATAAGAGGTAATGGATATGAAATTTTGATAGTAATCTCTTTGAGATGACAATAGTCTTGAATAGGATGTAATTCTTCTGACTTCTTCTTGATAAAGAAAAAGGGTGAAGCCATAGGTGACTTGGATGTGCATATATGCCCAGATTTCAAGTTCTCTTCAATGGATTTCTCCAACTCTTGTTGTTCAACAAAGGAAAGATTGTACACCTTTCCCATATGCATTTTTGCTCCTGGTTTCAATTCAATAGCATGATCCCATATTTGTTTTGGTGGTAATTCATCAAAAGATTCCTTCACAAATACAGTTTTGAACCCATGGTATGCTTTGGGAACAATGTCTTTGAAAGATTTCTTTTTCTTTTTCTTTTCTGCTTCAATTGCCAAATCTTGGGATATGTTTTGAATTGCTGCATCCTTCTCATCATCTCCTATCATGATGCAGAGGATGTGATCTCCTTGTCATACTTCATCTTCATCTTCATCTTCATCATCATCTATCTTCACTATTTTCAGTATTTCCTTCTTCATCCTTTCTGCTTTCTTCTTTTTCCATTCACATCTCTCTTCAACTACTCACAAATGACATCATTGTGGGCACCTTGTAAATGATATTCTTCCTGTATTCCAGTCTATCTCTGGATTGTGAATTTTATGCCAGGTTTCTCCTAAGATTAGGTTGACCTTTCCTAGTCCAGTAACACAGAATGTTGTTCTTTCAGTATGATTCTGAACTTTGATGATTAAATCCACTGTTTCTTTGATTGATCCTCATTCAGTTTTGGATCCATCAACATTATAGACTGGTATGGCAATAGGAAGTCTTTTTGTGTTAAGATGATTTGTTCTCACAAATTCTTCATCAATGTAACATGTAGTAGCCCCTGAGTCAAGTAATGCTTCAATTGTCATGGTTTGCCTGTTCTCTGGTAATTTGATTTCAACTTTGACCATAGGTAATTCAATTCTAATTCCCATGACTATGTGCTTTTCTTCTTGAGAGGGCATACTCTCAGATGTCTTCTTTTCTTCAGTCTTTTTCTCCAATGCAATGTTGTTAAATACTATTTCAATAGGATCACATACATTCATGTGATCAACAGCACCATCATCTGGAGTAAGTACTGAAAAACAGTTGGATGAGGTAGTGACATCTACTACTCATCCTTTCCAAAACCCACATCTTTAGCAATTTTCTTTATTGCTTCATTGTTCAACATCTGTGCAAATTCTTCTGTGCTCATGCCCCTTATCTGCTTGTGAATTGCACACAACTTCTCTTTCTTCCTTTGTGGACAGTCTCATGATATGTGCCCCTTTTCCCTACAATTGAAGCAGATGATTTCCTGTCATCTTTGAGCACAGTTTACATCCATTGGTATTGTATTGTTGTTGGCTTTGTGAGACAGTACAGAATGATTAGCAGTAGTTGCAGGAGTGTTTTGGTTATATCTGGGTCCCCAGTTTGAGGATCCCCTGTCTGCAACTAATTGTTTGAACTCCTCATGTGCCAATCCATACTCTGTGCCATCTGCTGCCAATCTAGATAAGTAGTTGGAGGAGGATTTATGTTGTAGATCCTTTGGAGAAGATCCACATTAAGTCCTCTTTTGAAACAATTGATGGGTGCTTCCTCATCATATTTTGTTTTTGCTGCTATTAAGAGGAACTCTGTGGTGAATTCCTCCACTGACTTTCCTCCTTGACATAGTTTGTGTAATTGCTGTTGTGCTGTTTGTGCTTTGTTGGGATCTCCAAATTGTGCTTGGAGTTTCATGTCAAAGTCTACCCAATTGGCAAATTGTTCAGGACATAAGGGGTTGTTTGGGTTTGCTTTGTGTAGTTGCTGTTTAGCTACTACTAGATTCCTCCAAGCTTCTGCACTTCCCCCTATCATGTAAGATAGGGCATAAGTGATTCTGTTGCTGTTGACCCACATTTTATTTGCTGCAAATACCAGAAATAATTCTTGTATAAAGGAATCAAGTTTGTTATGCTTCCCTGAGTATGGAGTAGGTGATGAAACTTTTACCCAGTGTTGGGCAAATACATGGCCCATGGGGGTGGCAGTGAGGCCAGAGACATTTGTCGAATGTGGCATTTGGGTTTGGGGGACAGATAGCATTGATGTTATTCTGGCCAAGGATTTGGTGATCTCAACCAATGCATTTCCCATTTCCAATTGTTGTTGTTGTTGTTGTTGTTGTTGTTGTTGTTGTGCCAATTTTGATTGATCTATCTGATGCCTCATTATCTCCAGCATATCCTCTAGATCCACTATCCATGTCACCATTGGTGTTATCTCATCAGTTGTCTCCATTCTTTCTTCTGAAAAATCCTCTATGATTTGTGATGGTTCTCAAGGTTGCCAGTTGGAAGGTCCACTCATCTATTGATTTCTCCTCTGAAGATGAATTGTTGGGGGAGCAAATTATAATATGGGCTGGTTCATTCCCAGCAGTGAGGAAAGAAATGCCATGGGAATTCTTCAGGATGAGTGGCATAGTATTGGTTATGGAGTTTGAAGAACCAGATGGCTTGTTGATGGTGGTATTCAAACACATTGCCATAATATTGGATAAGGGCTTGAAAAGTGTGAGGTTGAGTGGGTGGTGGTAGGTAAATGTAGATACTAGTGCTACTAATACTACAAAAGAGATCTTGTTATAGTAAAAGGTTATAGTACTCCTGGTCCAAACAGTTGTCAGGAGGGTTTGCAATGCCCCACTAAGTGGTAGGCACCCTAGCAATGCTTGCTGAGGCAATATAAGGCCTTGCACTGCAGCTGAACTACAAAGAATTGGAGAACTATAACAATACAACACTCTCTTTGAGTGAGGAGGGAGGGGAATAGTGATTGAGACAGCAGTGAGGGAAGGGGTTGTGAGGCTGACGTTTGCCAGCAAGGTCACACAATGTACAAGAGAGGAGAAAGGGCTAACAAGAGGGATGAGATCATGCTTGTGCAAATGGATATCCCAGATGTATTCAGCTGAAGAGTAACTACGATACAGCTGAAGTATATATACTAAAAGGAACTCGTGCACAGACCATGTATGTACTGTAGGGCAGGTGTATCATGGAGGAATGTGCAGCATTCCTGTGAATGATCAATAAGCAACTTGCACAGCATCAGTAAGGATGCGCAGCATCTGTGAGAAGCTCTGTAAGCGACTGTGAGAATATGTGTCATATGTGTACAGTAATCGGACCGATGACGAATGATGAATGAGTCATATATAATCGCGATAAGATCTACGTGATCTGATAAGATATCTTGTGTAGATCTTGAGTGATAAGGATGAAAGAAATTGCATAATTAAAAGAAAAATAAATGCGTCCTGACAGGGGTGAGGTTGCTGTGAAGAGCTTTATACAATTGTGAGGTGCACACTAGGACAGCGAGGTCACAACTGAAGGGAAGGGGGATTGGCGATTGAAGAGACAATACACCTTAAGAAAAGTCACACTGTGTAGCGGATATCTCAGATGTATAAAGCTGAAGAACTATCTACTACATGAGACTCCTTATATACTACAGGGATCTGCACACAGACCATGTGCTGTCACTGTAGGGTAGGTATATGTATCTAAGATGCACAGCATCTGTGAGAAGTATCAGTAATCAATGCGCAGCATTGCACTGTATCAGTAAGTGTCTGTGGGAAATGTAGTCATAGATATACAGTAAGTGGCCTGATGACTAAGTGGATATGAGTCATAGATAATTGTGATAATATCTACTAATGATCTGATAAGATGAGATAAGATATCTCTAGTAGATCTTGAGTGATAAGGGTAGAAGAAATTGTAAAATGAAAAGAAAAATAAGTATGTTCTGACAAAACCTCTTCTGACATCATGATCACTTGGCACCCCAGGTCAATGATGCTCTCAATATGTAAATTGTTGTCAACAAGTGGCAAAATAGAGTGAGGAGACACCAACTCCTTCATGACTATGAATGAGTGAGTCTGGTGGCTGGCCAGGTGGGAACTCATGCAAGTATGCTTCATACAGGTTGGGGACTATGATAGGCTTGCCATGCCAACTAGACATGACTGCTTCTTTGAATTTGTGTGGCATATTGTGTGCTAGGCAACAAACCTTTTCATTGGAGATGGTCTGAGCATAACTATTGATGATGTCATTTTCATTGTCATCCTCCTCCATGTAGTTTGCAGCTGCCATGGGGATCAGATTGACAGGAACTTTCTTCACCATCATCACCCCCTGAGCTTGATAGTGGACCTCCGGGGCAATGGAGTAAAGCTGATGATGGGTGATAGTTATTGGCATTTCCATGGCATGTTGGTGTTGAGAATTAGTGCATATACATACATATGTTCTCATTTGGCTACCCTCATCCTCATACACATACACCTTACCTACTATGTACATACCATACTTACCACTACTACCCCTCGGACTTCCCACAAACCCAAGGTCACTCTCACCCCACTTTCCACTCTGGGATGATGCACATCCCTCCACTTATAGTAGTCATTGTACTTTACCTACACACTCCACCCCAACTCTACTCTACCTCACTATATAAGATGGACACCTACACTACAGCTCCTCAGATGTCTTACTATGTTTCTGAGTGAGTACTCTCTTCATCCATCTTTCACTTCTACTCAACTTCACTGCAGCACTCTATGACATTGTGTCACCCTACTGCATTCACAATCACTCTTTCACTACTCCAGGTCTGTTACCTTTCACTAAAGACGTCTTACTATGTTTCTGATGCTCTATCACATTGTGTCGCCCTACTGTGTTCACAATCACTCTTTCACTACTGCAGATGCTATCTGCTCTATTTCCCTTCAGGGATATGCTGCTAAATGCAATCACAATTCTATCACTTATCACTACCTGCCATAGCCTGCACACACAGTTGGAAGACTTCTACTGCATGAGCTTTATTGTGAATTGGCAGGTCCATGTGGTATGCATTGTTGGGTTTTCTCTGTGCAGGCATAATCATGATGGCATGGGATTAGCAGACACAGGCATGGGGATTGTTACATCTCAAGCCTGGGCAAAAGGGTGAATGGGTGGTCCATTATCATTACAAGCTGCCAACTGAGTAGTCTCAGCCTGAGGAGGCATCAACACCCTAGTTGCCTGCAGTGTATGTGAGTTAGACTGTTGAGGTGGAGGTACCTCTGGCATGTCATGAGAATTATTGCCAGCTGCAAGATTTTCTTCTGCACATTGCCTTCATGTCCTGATGGTAGGCTGGAAGGGTACCTGTGCATGACACAAGTTATACAACTCATGTTTGAGATTTGCAATACACTCATCCTTCAGCAGCTGATACAAGCTGGTGCCCTTGTTATTGAAGATATGGTCATTTGTTGCCTGCACATTCAGCATCATCTGACTGGCACTGAAATTTCCTGGATTTTGGTGATGCCACTCATTGACATGGTTGTGCAACCATCTTCTGGTGATGTCCCTAGGCACAAAGATTCCTGTCAGTAGAACAACCTTTCCATCAGTGTTCTGACTAATTTTACCCTGTGCAATGTAACTGTTGATGACCAAGCATTCATGAATATAGTGGTTTGTCTCACCACAGAAATTGCATGTGTTACCATTTTTGCATGGTGGTGTGGTACTTTGTGGTGGTGGATGTGTCACATGTTGGGACTCAAGCACTCTGGTGATTGCCTGAGCCAAAGCATCCATGTCCAGTACTTTGGGTGGTTCTGTTTTAACATTAGCAGTGGGAAGTGAAGAAGTGGAAGTAGTCATGGATGGCATTGTGCCTGTTCCATGAATCACTGACATCATGTTGTGGGGCACATAGCATGCTGCCACCTCTATATCCTTGAGCAGATACACATTTTTGCAATCATGTTGTGGTAGGACTATCTGTAAATGTAGAGTGATGCATTCCCACAAGCTAGGTGGGAAGCCCTCAGAATAGTGGTTACCCTGCTCATATTCTGAAAGCCACTGGGTGCTCCACAGGAAATCTGTGATGAATATGAACTGGTGGTGATAGTCAGCAAAGTTGTATAGTGACTGCATACCCAAGAGTCTATGCTCTTGTATAAGAAAGGCTAGATCCACATGGGTCCACTTCTGAGTGACTTTGGACCCAGGGTATTGTTCATAAATTTCTGCTTTGAAGTCTTCATAGGTTTTCATGGTATCTTTGTACATAGGCAGTGTCATCCAGAGGTCCTGGACATCTACATCGACATAGTGTCAAGTGTGAATTTTATGCATTTGGTTGTCTTGAATTTGGGTGAGATCAAAGTGGAATTTGAGATCTTCAAAATATTGTTGTAGGTCATGGGGGTGCTTTGGGTTGAATTTTGGGGCACTTCTGTTGCCTCACATGGGCATCACATATGAGCTGCCATTGGTGTGATATGGGGTGGGATATGTGGAAAGGATTGGTGATTGGTTTGGTGGGATGGGGTTGGGGTGATAGTTGAGATCAAAGGTGATGATAAAGCACTGGATGCTGAGAAGAATGATGAGTATACAGGAGATGAAGCATGTGGGGTAACAATTAGTTCTTCTGTGAGTGGAGAATGTGTGGGAGGTGGCAAATTGTGTGGTGGGCCAACAAGTTGCTCGAGTTTGTCTTCATGAATGGAGGTTGTAGTGGTGTCTAGACATAATCTTGACTTGCAGTCCCTCATGGTGGGCTCCAATATGATATGTGTTGTGGCAGGGTGATGGCAGAATCTATAATCACAACCACAACAATTGCTGAGGGGTGTGAATTGTAAGATCCTCTAGACACCAAAAGAGAGTCATTTAATAGTTTAGTATGGATAAGGTGACAATGCAACATGATTGGGCAACAATGAAAAAATGTGATGGAAACATGATACTGTAAGCTCTGCAATGGAAATGATAGATAATGCAATGCAATGCAATATAGAACACAATGCAATGGAGAACACAATGCAATAATAGATGTGACCTATGAGGAACACACACATTCTTGATAGTGAGACATGTGGAGGGAAGAGCAGAACATGCTTTTTCACAAATTGAATTGGACAAGAGAGGGAAGACAAATTGTGGGTGGGGGAAATCTATTTCTTTCCAACAGACAGTGTGCCATTTAAATACAAGTCTAGCTCCAAGGCTGGAGCACAACAAAACAAAACAGAAAATTTACAATGTAGGGTTGATCATAGGGATATTTGTAATCAGGTGGAGTCTGGACATGAACAATTTAAGTATTATACTATACAGATGAGTGAAATAGGGAAAGTGCTGATTGCACCAGATGCTGACTTTGTGACTCATGACTCCATGGACCACATCTTGGCCTATACATCTTATCAGTCCTGCTCCTCATGAGCTGAACCCAGTCCTATAGTCCAATGCCTAAACAAATGCACAATTGATGCAACTGCAGATGATTGTCACATGCAGTGCATTAATGTCACTGTGTTCATCTGATGTCACTGATGGTCATTTTCTGGCATTACATGCATGTGATGCTCATCAATGGCAGGCAGTATCACCATCATTGCTTACTCCATCATCATCTTAGTCATCCCATCCCAAGTCACTCCCACTGATGCATCTCCACTCCCAAAAACCAACATTCCAGCTCTCAATGGAGCAACCAACTACAAAGTTTGGTTGACTCTGGTAAAAAAACTCGCTCCTGATCCTAGGCATTTGGAAGGTCCTCACTAATGATAAACCTGCCCCAACATATGAGAGGGTAATTGACAAAGAAGTCACCAACACCAAAAAGCAGATCTGGCACTGGGACAAAATGGAGATCCTCAACCAAGACAAAAGAGACAAGTGTGAAGAAGATGATACAATAGCAACATGTGAGGCTGATGCTGTGTTGAAGCCAAACAACTGAAGAAAAGACTAAAAACAACAAAAGGACAATCATGCTTTGACTAGCAGATATCCCAGATGATCAGAACTGGAGAATAAATTGCTAGGAGTCCTATGTATATATAGTACTGGAGAGAATGCACAGACTGTGCTGTACAGTGTGGGGCTGGAGAATGAGAAGGTAAAATAATGACATCATATCTAAATATAGAAGGGATGCATAAGTGCTGACTGAGACTCTGCAGTAACTGTGAGAGTGATTGGTGATACTCCACAGCAGGTGTGAGAAGGATTGGTAAGCATATGCAGTAAGGGTGAGAGAATGAATCATCTCACTATTAGAATGGGAGGACGGTCGTAAGTTAAAAAACCCACGTGGTTCAGATAATGGCGCTACAATTGTGCGCATGCCGTGCGTGGCAGCACGGCATGAGTGTGGCACGCCACACCCAGCGTGCCAGCGCACACGTCCTGTTTTTTTTTTTACAACCACTCACACTGCTGCCCCCATGCTGCACATCCTGGCAGCCCACTACTGCCATGGCTGCATCCATGGGCTGCTCATCACACTTGAGCTTCTACCCCCACACTACATGCATATTGGCTGCTTACCACTGCCATGTGCTGTATGTGCTGGCTGCTCAACAGTTGTCATCACACCTGACCATGCTGCATATGTTGGCTGCTCACCACCATCATGTGTTGCATGGCCTATTGTAAGAAAAAATGAAAATAACATGCAGGAGCTGACTGTGCCCACCAGCACAACATGACAACTTGCCTGCCTGCCTGCCCCACCTGTGTCCATTCAAGACAGACAATGTGCACAATTGGTATGTACATCCTTCCTGTGCCCACTTGCACGCTCACGTTGCTGCTGTGTCAACAGCGTGCAGCCCTCTACTCACCCGCACTGCCACAGTATGAACAGCACCCCGCGTGCGGCCCAGTACTGCACCCCCACCATGGCACACCCGACAGGCACTGCATGGCTGAGGTGCCTGCTGGTAACTGCATAGTGCATGACGCCGCGCAGGCCTGCATCCTGGCTGGCGACCGCATGGCACACAAAGTCTCGCAGGCCTGTGCTGCTCTCAGCTGCACATGTCGCGGCGGTGTTGTGGGACAGCTCGAACCACACTGGGGTGCGACAGGGCACTCACAAGTTGAGCAGGAACCAGTGCTGGTGACATTGGTGAGGGCAGTCTCATACCTGTTGTATGATATTCTTTTTTTCTTTTTGGATGCAGGGACAGGGATGCTGGACATGTGTGGGCGATGCAAGTAACACCCTGTACACCACAACGGCGGACATGCTTGGCATGCCGCTCAAGGCGCTGCCCCCAGGAAGACATTTGGGTATGTGATTTTTTCTCAAACTATGTACTGCTTACTGACACCCATGCACCCACGTCACCGCTGTCTCAACAGCGCACAGCCTCCTACTTGCCCGCGTGGCCACTGTAGGAACAGTGCACGGCCACTACCACCCCACCCACACCACCGTTGTATGAGCACGGCATGGCCGCCACCTGCTCACTCACAATTGCTGTCCATCGCCTTTCACCCTTCCATTATATACTCTCCTAACTCTGTCCACATAGTCAGTGGCGGTGCACCTGAATCCGAATGCCAATGCATTGATGACGATGGCACCGCCCGAGCGCACAGTGTGTGATGGCGGGAGCAGTGATGGGGGCCAATATCCCCACAGCAGCTCATAATACATGCCATTCATCTGTACATGCAGGGTGCAGAGTGCCACCAAGGTACGCACAGATCTTGCGCTACGTTGCATCCACCACTACAGCTGATCCCAGACGAAACATGGCTGGCCTCAATACAGCGAAAGAAGGTATGCATGCTTACCACCCCCCAATACTCTTGCTGTCGACGGCTGCTCCTTTCCGCCCTCAGAAGTCACAGACGGTGTCTTTAGACTCTTCTCTGCATCACAGACACGTCCAAGTCTGGAAGGTTGACAAGAGTATGCCGCTGCACTGACGCCCGTGTTGTAGCCCCGCTGATGGTCCCCCGATGCATATTACTACACTGTATCTTCCAGTTCTGCATCAATTACTCTGACGGCATGTCTGTTGGCTGTGGTCTCCTGCCAGGATTATGCTTCAGTGCTACACAGACATGCCACGGCCACACGCCCATGTTGCCACTGTGTCACCAGTGCACGGCCCCCTGCTTGCCTGCCCACATATGCACTGCAGCCCCTTACCCATCCATGCCACCACTGTATGTATTTTTTTTTTTTTTCATTTTTGCTGCTGAGCACATGCTCCATGCCCACCCGCACCGCCACTGTATGAACAGCGCATGGCCATTACAACCCCACCTGGCCACCCATGCTGCAGCTGTACCAGGGTGCTGCACCCACACGCACACCTGCGCCGCCGCCATTCCAGCACAGCGCAGCAGGTTTCTGGCTCACCACCTGCATCCATGCAAGTGGTTGGTATGTACCTCCCCCTCTGTGGCAGCCCGCACACTCACGTCACTGCTGTGTCAACAGCGCACGGCCCCCTACCTGCCTGCACTGCCGCCATACGAACAGCACAGCCACCACCTTCCCTGTGCTACCGCCACACCGCGTGCTGCACATTCTTCCTGTGCGCGCGCTGCACTGCACCAGTGTACACTGGCAGATGAACGTCATGCCCTCTTTTTCCTTTCTTTCATCCTCAACTCACATAGGAACCATTAACTTCCCTACAACA
>QLPN01005136.1:0-42656 GCA_003314395.1 Albatrellus ellisii | reverse complement strand
AAAGAGAAATGATAAGTCTAATATAGTACCTGGAGCTATGCTCACACTTAAGTATGTAAATACTTAAGTACTATAAAAGAGAAAAGAAAAAGGAGAGTCCTTACTAAGTAAAGTGGAGCTAAGCTTACACTTGTAGTAATAATACTACACTTTACTATAGTAAGTAAGATAAAAGAAACAGAAAAAGAAAAAAGAAACGCGTTACGAGGTGCCAAAGCAAGTGCCTCGTAACACCCACTGCTATTAGATCTATTCAACATTGTTCTCTTCCTATCAAACAACTTTCCAATTTAGCCACTTTACCCACTCAAGGATCAGAGCATGCTGCTGGATTAGATCTTTATAGCACAGAAGAAATTGTCATTCCTGCGCATGGTCAGAAGTTGGTCGATACTCAAATCTCCTTGGCTATACCAGACAACTGCTATGGACGTATTGCTCCTCGCAGCAGTTTGGCTGTCAAAAACTCTATTCACATTGGAGCAGGAGTTATTGATTCAGACTATCATGGACCAATAAAGATTCTACTTGTCAATCTCAGCAACAATGACTTTACTGTCAAAATCAAAGATTGAATTGCTCAATTGATCCTAGAACATATTTCTCTTGCTAAAATCAAAGAAGTCACTTCCTTAGATGATACACAACGAGGAGAAAAAGGTTTTAGTTCTACTGGAGTTTCTTTTGCTCATCAAGTCATCTCGCCCTAAAAAGGGGGGTATTTGTCAGGATGTACTTATTTTTCTTTTCATTCTATGATTTCTTTCATCCTTATCGCTCAAGATCTACTAGAGATATCTTATCTCATCTTATCAGATCATCAGTAGATCTTATCACAATTATCTATGACACATACCCATTTAGTCATCAGGCCGCTTACTGTACATTTATGACTACATTTCCCACAGACACTTACTGATGCAGTGCAATGCTGCGCATTGCTTACTGATACTTCTCACAGATGCTGCACATCTTACTTACATATGCCTGCCCTACAGTGATAGCACATGGTCCATGCATCGATCCCTGTAGTATATAAAGACTCTCATGTAGTAGACAGCCCTTTAGCTTTATACATCTGAGATATCCACTACACAGCATGACCATTCTTAAGGTGTATTGTCTCATCCTTCACCAATCCCCCTCTCCTCTCAGTTGTGACCTTGCTGTCTTAGCGTGCACCTCACAGTGACCTTGCTAGTCAGCATCAGCCTCACAAATTGCACCTTTTTAATACAGGCACCAGCATTGTGATCTGACACTACCTTGCAGCAATTTCCTCTGACTGTGACTATCTGGTGTGTGTGGAAGATCTGGCAACTATATCTCTGTCTCTGGCTCTGGCTCTGGCTCTTGGTTTTTTTTACAGCTGCCTTTCTTTTTTTAAATGAATAATACTTCAAGGTATATTTCTTTATTCATTTCTATCCCTCATCCTTTTCTGAATATCAATATCCTCTTACAGCTTTGGATCTCTTCAATATGAAACATCACCCCCAGATTGTCAGGCCAACAAGCTGACAAATCATTGATGAGTCTGCAACCTGATGCATCCCCAGCCTCTATGAGGACTTACATGGGGAGCTGCCCTGGACTAAGGCTGAGGGAGGAGAATCCCAACCAAAGAGAAGGGGAGAAACCAGCTGTACTAAGCTGGGGTTTATTCACAAGACTACTAGCCTATTTATAGTACTATCAATCATGCACAGACCAGGCACAGTAACTAAGGGCAGGTCAAATAAGTAGGATGCACAGCAAGACACAGCACATGTGCAGCATGTGTGGGAACCATCCCTGAGATGACTGTAATGACTGTAAATGAGATAGCAGATAAGATAAGATAAGATAAATTAGATATCATCTGATCTTATCTAAAGAGAAACAATAAAAGAATGTAAAAGAAAATAACAGCAGGGAGTAAAGGTGCCATGGGAGTTTTAACACAGATGCACACAGCATGCTCAATTGCCTAGGTATGTTTTACTTTTTTTTTTTGTTCTTTCTCTTTTTGCTAAAATTTCATGATCTTGTCAGTCCACAACTGCCTGATGCCAATAAAAGCCCTGAGATCCAGCATGAGGATGCAGATCAGAGGTATGTTGTGAGGCTGGCAAAAGTATAAGCCAAACAACTGAGCAACTAAAACAAAACAAGGATGATCATGCTTAGACTAGTGGATATCCCATATATATTAGCATATAGTAAAGAAGAGATAAAACCAGTACTGTACCTAGCAGATATCCCAGATGATCAGAACTGGAGAATATTGCTAGGAATTGTATAGTATATATAGTAGAGGACTGTAGGGCAGGCATTCATAGTAGTGAGAGCCACACAGTAACACTAATAATAACAATCAATTGTAAGAGGGGCTGTATAAGTGCTGATTGATGTCTGCAGTAACTGTGAGAAGGATTGGTGATACTCCACAGCAAGTGTGAGAGAGCTGAGTGAGCATCCACAGTAGACATGAGAAATGAAGTATAAATAATGCAAGACCAGGCTGATTGGAAGTTTGACAATGTATGTGTTATTGGCCAATGAATCCTAACAAGACAAACCTAAGACTGAATAGATCACCCCACTAGATCAAGAGCAATATGAGGATCAGTGGCAATATAGATATAGGGAAAATATAGAGAAACATGAGGACAATAATAAGCAGCCTGAAATATGTCATCATCTACACCTCTCAATTCTCAATTCTGTATGACTGATTCCATCCCTCCCCTTCCTTAGATCACCACCACACACTCCTGAGCACACTTGCCAAGCTCAGTGTGGGCAAGATAGGATCCAGCATGAACTGCAAATGACATCACCATCATCACATTATGCACAGCAAATGGATCCACCTGTGGGGAATATCCCACAACCCAACTTTCAACAACCACAATAGGCTGCCCCTCTCCCACAGAATCCTCCTTATCCTGTTCATCTCCCACAGAACCCTCTTGCTCCTCCATATCCTGCTCCTGTCTATCCTACTCCTGTCCCCTAGAATCCCCTTTCTCCTGCATATACTTATTATCCTGCACCTCTCCACCCATACTATCCTCCTCCTGTACCCCCTCTGGCATGGCAACCACAGGCTCTGCAATATTATATCCCCCCTCACTACCACCCAGCACAATACCATACCATCATCTATACCCATATGGATATTAGCCTATGCCTCTTCCCTTTCCATGTCCACACTGTCCACCTGTCCCTGTTCAAAGGTACCCTGGGGTTCCTGTACCTGTCAATCCACCACAGCAGCAGCAGCAGCAGCACACAAATTAGGATCAGAAATTGCATCATGGCTTTCAACAGCACCATGCTGAGTGTGTAAATCACCACATAGCACAGGCTCAAGTTGATCAAGGTCAATCTACAAATGTGAGGGATCCTGCAAGAAATTCCAAAGGGCAAGGAGTGCATCATGCGCAGGTTAGTCATATTTGTGGTACATGTAGGTTCCGATCACAACCTCATCTTGATTTTAAACCTTTGCATTAGATCTTGGAGCAGCAAGTCACAGAAAATACACAGGAAATTGTTGCAGCACATCCACAACATCCAGCACAGGTCAGTAATTGCAATATATATATATTTAAATTTGATCATGGGCTCATTTGTGCTGATTTTCTAGGAGGAGCAAACTGGATAACAGGCACAAGAAGCTGCACAGGACCAAGACCAGCATCAGCAGCTATCTCAGGAGCATGCCCAGGATGTGGACTTCAATATCCAAATGTCTCAACATCATCAGCCTCAGTAGAATGATCCTGAAGTGGATCAGCTACAGCTTCCTGCACCATCTCCACTCCCCATCCCCCTTGGCTGTCAGGAATACCATGAGCCTGAACACTGCCACAACCTTGGCCCAATAGTTTCATCTGTGATAAGTTGACAGCCTCCACTGCAAATCATCTCCAGTTTTGCATGTGTTGCTTGCAAGGCCAGGTCCAGGTCCCTCCATTTTCTCAGCCACCACCCACTCTCTCCAGACTGTTGAAGGGTAGTGATCCACTTGCACAAAGGTTCAGGAGCAACATATGCCAGTATAATGCTGCATTTGCATTCACATCTGTTGCTGCAAATGTCAATGATGCTGTCCTTGCTGGGTCTCAACCTTATGCATTTAGACTCCATGGTTCTCTCTATCACAAGATGGGGGCCCTCCTTCCAAATCCTGGAGTCATGCCACACTATGCTCAGCTCTATGTCCTTGATCCTGACAATGCTGTGAATATGCACCTGGCCAACAACTCAAATCTTGACCCATCCACCATGACTAATCTCCATGCTGCTTGCCAACAACCCACACATAAACATGTACAGGCAGGTTCATGAGATCCTCAAGGACAAGGTTCCAGAAGGGCAGGTCAATGTGACTGTTTGCATCACTGTGGATCCTAACACAGGCCTGCATGGATACAATGCTCCCACTGCTAAGAGCAGCCTATTGGACGGTCTTAGGGAAGGTCTATAATAGTACTCCTGGTAACCAGAGTTTGGATATTGGCTTGATGAACGTAATAGAGATTCCGGATGACGATGAAGAGCGGGATTAGCGATATAGTTACGAGGATGATTCCACCGATGACGATACGAGGATCCAGCTTTATTTAGTGTAAGAGGTCCTTTTAGCTTTCAGAGTTCTTAGACTTAGTTTGGGAGATGAAGTGAATGATTAACGAGCTTAGGCCAAGCGCAGTAAGAGGAGAATTCCCTAGATTGCGAAGTTGACAAGACTGGGGTTTAAGACTGCCAGTCTTTCAACTATTTATACAAAACTAGCAATCTAAGTATAGTAAAGTTGCATGGTAATGCGCAGTGAGTAAACGATAGTGCGCAGTAACGCACAGTAAGTAAATGATAGTGCGCAGTAACGCGCAGTAAGTAATGCATCCATGTGATATAAGTGGCTCAGCCACAAGCGTGAAATGAACTATAGATAAACAGATGTAAATAAAGACGAGAAAAGAGAGTCCTTGCTAATTGTATAGTAATAGTCCTTAGCAAGTAAATGTTATAATAAATAAAGAAAGATAGAGAGAAAAAGATAGGTCTAATATAGTACTTGGAGCTATGCTCACACTTAAGTATGTAAATACTTAAGTACTATAAAAGAGAAAGGAAAAGATAAGTCCTTACTAAGTAAAGTGGAGCTAAGCTCACACTTGTAGTAATAATACTACACTTTACTAGTAAGTAAAAAAGAAAAAGAAAAAAAGAAATTGTTACGAGGTGCCAAAGCAAGTGCCTCGTAACACCCACTGCAAAGGAGAATCAGTCATCTGCACCACAGCTATTCCCCACTGCACTATGTCCCCTCTTCCCCAAAGGTGGCTCTGGCTTTCACCTCACCATGCCATCACAGTTAGGTCCAGGTGGTCAGATGTGCTGCAAGAATGTCTCCCAGCACTCCTACTATGCATACTGTGCATTCACTAGACCAAATGAGGCAGACATCCTGTTTCACAGTGGCAAGCTCTTCCAGCAGTATTTGGTTGATGCCTGGGCATCAATTGAGGAGACAAACCTGTACTGGATCAGGACCCATCAAAATACATGTGTGCAGATCTCTACAAAGGGCTTCAGGATGCAGTTCATGGCAACCAAGATGGTGCTCCAGTCAATCCTGGACAGCAGGGTCAGCACATTGTCCTTCCCTCCACCCACCAGGGCAGTGCAATGCATATGTACCAGCTCTTCTAAGACTCCATGGCCATTTGTTATTATGGGTGCACACCAGACATCTTCCTGACCATGACTGCAAACCCCAACTGGCTGGCAGTGTCTATACCATAGAGTTCTAGAAGCATGGCCTCCCTCACATGCATCCCTTCATCTTCCTGAAGGTCCCATACAACATCTGTAATGCCAATCATGTGGACAGCATTGTCTCAGCACAGCTCCCTGATCCTGCCCTTCATCCAAAGCTCCATGAGTCTGTCACCAAGTACATGCTTCATGGTCCCTGTGGCACTCCTGACCATGTCAAATCCCCTTGCATGGTGATGGATAAGAACCAGCAATGGCACTGCAGCAAGGATTACCCCAAGGGCTTTTGTGAGACTCATTTTCAGGAGGATGGGAACCCAGTCTATACCAGGCCAGACAATGGGCACACCTTCACCAAGCATCTTAGCCAAGATAAGGTCCATGTGTTCACCAACTATGATGTCATCCCCTACAATCCCTACTTGCTGGCCAAATACACCTACCATATCAATGTGGAGATCAGCACCTCAGTCAAGGCAGTGAAGTACATCCACAAGTACATCTACAAGGGTCCATATCAGGCCACTGGGCAGGTTGGAGATGTGGATGGAGTCCAGGACTACATTGATGTGTGCTACATTGGTCCTTCAGAGGTATTCTGGCACATGTTTGAGCTCCCTGTGCACAAGGAACTCCCCACAGTCTATGTTACAAGGCACTTGCTTTGACACCTCATAACACATTTCTTTTTCTCTTTTTTCTTTTCTTTCATCTTACTTACTAGTAAAGTGTAGTATTATTACTACAAGTGTGAGCTTAGCTTAGTAAGGACTCAATATCTCTTTCTCTTTATAGTATTACAGTATTCACATACTGCACTGTGAGCTTAGATCCAAATACTATAAAGACCTATCCTTTTCCTTTATCTTTGTTTATTTATTATAACATTTACTTGCTAAGGACTGCTACTATACAATTAGCAAGGACTCATCTCATGTTATCTTTGTTTGTGTCTCATTCCACTTGCACTTGTGGCTGAGCCACTACATACTCATGGACACATCCTAGATCATGTGACTCCACTGATTGCTGTGCAATCATCATTGACCCATGAACTTTAATTATTTGGACTATATTTAGATCTCCAGTTTTGTATAAATAGTTGAAAGATGGGTGGTCTTAAACCCTGGTCTTGTCAACTTCACAATCTAGGGATTCACCTATACTGTGCTTGACATAAGCTCATTACAATCTTGCTTCATTCTAAAGAACTAAGTCTAAGATCTCTAAGTCACTCTAAGCATCACCAAGATATCCTAAACTCATCACTCTGGATCCTCATTTAGTCATCAGTGGTATCATCCTCATCACTATCTCATTGATCCCACTCTTCACCATCATAAGGAATGGTTATTACCTTGATCAAGCACATATCAATTACCTTGTTACCAGGGGTATTGTTATAGCAGACCTTCCCTAAGATCATCCAATAGGCCACTCTTAGCAGTCTATTGCTTTCCTGTTCATGTGGAGAATTAGCAACAGGTCTACTTCCAAGCAAGTGATAACCCTCAGGAAGTCCTGGAGCACCCCACTGCCAAGAAGGCACACCTCACAGAGTGGTTCAAGGCCAACCAGCAGTATCCTGACAGTCCCTGCCAGTACCTCTACCAGGATGTTCCTCAGCAATTTATGTGGGAACAAAAGGGGCATCACTGGAAGCCAAGACAGAGGTGTATTGCCATTGGTTGCATGTACTTTGTGCATCCATCTGCTGGGGAGCACTTCTACCTCAGGATGCTTCTGACCATCATCAAGGGGGCAACAGACTGGAAGGGTCTACACATTTTCAATGGGGTGGTTCATGCAATCTACAAGGCTGCCTATCTTGCTAGAGATCTCCTGGTGGATGATAGTGAATGGGATCAGTACCTGCAAGAGGCTGGGGAGATGCAGACTGGTGGTCAACTGTGCTCTCTCTTTGCCTCCATCCTCTACCACAACATCCCATCCAACCTTGCCATTCTGTCAGATCATCACAAGGCAAGACTATGAGATGATTTGCACCATGTCCTCCTCCATCTCAACCATCCTGATCCCACTGAGGAGCAGATCAATGACTGTGGCCTCTACCTCCTTGACAATATCATGAGCAAGATGGGCAAGCACCTCCATGACTTCCCTCCAATTCCACTCCCCCAGCATCACTGGCAAGTTCTTGGCAACCTCCATCTGCAAGATGAGCTTGATCATGACATCTATGACCTCACTCTGCAAGTTGAAGACCACTACTCCACCTTCAATGAGGAGGAGAAGTCTGCCTTTGATGCTGTCATGGCCTCTGTTGATGGGAACCAGGGCAAGACATTGTTCCTCTACTGTGAGGCCAACACTAAGCAGCAAGGTTACACAAGTGTACAAAGGGAAGACAAGGGATGTGATAGCACTTAGAGACTAATGTGCTGTATTGTGGATATGCTCATATGTACTAAGCTAAACAATACATGCTATGGAGGTGTAGTATAAATGGTAAACTACTCTGTGCACAGACCAGGTGCAGTAATGTATGGCAGCATATAGAATGAAAGGTGTAGCAGTATAGTACAGCATGAGTAAGAATGTGCAGCATTCTGTGAGAGAATGAGTCATAAACAAACAGTAAGTGGGCCAATTAGTAATCATGAATATGTAATAGATCAGACCACTTTCTGAGATAAGATTTGGATTATATTGGACCAGTAGAACATTTGATATAATCAAATCTTTGGAAGATATACATATAAAATGAGGGGAAAAATAGGAGAAAAAGTAGGAAAAATAATAAAGTCTGACATCCATGGTGCAGGAGGTTGACTGATCTCTGCAATACCATTGCTGCTGCTGTGTATGCCAAGGGTAAGGCTGCTCTCTGTGTTGCCTCCTCAGGCATAGCATTACAATGCATGGAGGCTCCGGATTGCACCTTGCAAGACCTGCTGGAGGATGGAAATGCATTTGGTGGGATCACTGTGCTCTTCAGTGGGGACTCCCACCAAATCCTGCCTGTCATCCCCAAGGGCTCCAGATAGCAGATAGTCAAATGCTTCCCTCTGTCACTCCCAGCTCTGGAAGAGCATCATTATCCTCCACCTCAAGCAGAACATGTATCTTGACCACACTCCAGGCAGTGCTGCATTTGCTCAGTGGTTGCTTCAAGTTGGTGCTGGTGCCCCAAACCCATCCATCAAACTCCCCACCAGCATGTCCCTCTCAGATGATACTATCCAGATGCACATTTACACCATCCACTCTGGGATTGCAGATGCAGAGGGGAAGCCTGGCCAGTATTTCCTGGAGCACATCATACTCTCCTCCAAGAATGATACTGTTGATGATCTCAACTCTGCTATCCTTGCCCAGCTTCCTGGGGAGGACACCACCCTCCTCATTGTTGACAAAGTCATGAATGGCCAGGAGGGCTACCCTATTGAATACCTCAACTCCCTCAATGTCTCTGGCATCCCCCTTGCACACCTTCATGTCAAAGTTGGCTGTCCCTTCATGCTCCTCAGGAATATGGACCCATCCCATGAACCTTGCAATAGGACTTGCCTATTACTGTGCAAGGTCAAACCCATATTCTCAGGTGTTGCATCTTGAGTGGCATACATGCAGGCTTTTTCATCCCCAAGATGGTCTTAAAGCCCTTTGATGAGTCACTACCCATTCCTCTATCATGCCACCAATTCCCAGTTTGCCTTGCCTTTTCCATGACCATCAACAAGTCACAAGGTCAATCAGTCAGTCATGTTGGATTGGACTTGTGCTCTGGAGTTTTTGCCCATGGCCAACTTTATGTTACATTGTCACACTGCACATCTGGAGACAAGATCAAGGTCCTCTGTCCTGAGGGTTCTCAGGGAGGATCAACCTTGAATGTGGTGTAGAAAAAGCAGCAGCAAAGCAAGGAGTGGAGTGTTCAGGCAAGATTGTTTTCTATCTTGGTTTTGTAAATTGCCCTGTTGAATTTGTTATGAGGCACTTGCCTAGACACCTCATAACAGACTTGTTTTTTCTTTTCTTTTCCTTTTCTTTTTTTTACTTACTAGTAAAGCATAGTATTATTACTATGGCTGTGAGCTTAGCTCCACTTTACTTAGTAAGGACTCATCTTTCCCTTATAGTACTTTAGTATCTACATACTAGAGTGTGAGCTTAGCTCCAAGTACTATAAGGCATATTATCCTTTTATCTTTTATTTGTTTATGATAACAATTACTTGCTAAGGACTATTATTATACAATTAGCAAAGACTCATTTCACTTCATCTTTATTTATTTTTGTTTATCTCTCATTCATTATGTGCTTGTGGCTACTTTACTTAGCTTACTATGGATGTGTCTCAGGTCACATGACATCATTGATCTATGAACCTTAACTACTTGTACTATTCTTAGGACTCTCAGTTTTGTATTAGTAGTTGAAAGACTGGCAGTCTTAAACCCCAGTCTTGTCAACTTTGCAATCTAGGGATTAACCTACACTGCACTTGATTTAAGCTCACTACAAACATGCTTCACTCTAAGAACTAAGTCTAAGATCTCTAAGTCACTCCTAAGCATCGCTAAGACATCCTAAACTTGTCACTCTGGATCCTTGTTTAGTCATTGGTGGTATCATCCTCATCACTATCTCATTGATCCCACTCTTCATTATCATCAGGAATGGTTACTACCTCTATTGAGTGCATATCAACTATCTTGTTACCAGGGGTATTATTATAGCAGACATTCCCTAAGACCATCCAATAGGCTGCTCTTAGCATGTATGCACACAATCTTCAATAGTGTGGACAACAGTAGGTTGCCACAGCATAAATGAGAGAACTGCAGGACTGTGTTGAGTAAGAGAATGAAGCACAGGAAGTGGAGGACTCACTCAATGTGTGTAAGACAACAACTGAGGAGATGCATCATATGGGGTGCATCTTATATAGTAGATATTGGGAAGAGTTAAAGTGGAGCTTGTGTGTGGAAGAACAAGGATGCCCATAGTGAGGTGCTAAGAGCAGCCTACTGGATGGTCTTAGGGAAGGTCTGCTATAATAATACCCCTGGTAACAAGATAGTTGATATGCACTCAATAGAGGTAGTAACCATTCCTGATGATAATGAAGAGTGGGATCAATGAGATAGTGATGAGGATGATACCACCAATGACTAAACAAGGATCCAGAGTGACAAGTTTAGGATGTCTTAGCGATGCTTAGGAGTGACTTAGAGATCTTAGACTTAGTTCTTAGAGTGAAGCATGTTTGTAGTGAGCTTAAATCAAGTGCAGTGTAGGTTAATCCCTAGATTGCAAAGTTGACAAGACTGGGGTTTAAGACTGCCAGTCTTTCAACTACTAATACAAAACTGAGAGTCCTAAGAATAGTACAAGTAGTTAAGGTTCATAGATCAATGATGAATGTGCAGTAATGTGCAGTAATCAATGTTGTCATGTGACTATAGGTGCATCCATGAGTAAGTAGTGGCTCAGCCACAAGTGTGAGTGAAACAAGACCTAAACTGTGAGGCTCATGCTGGACAGCAAGGTCACAAGAGTAAGAGGAGGATAGTCGAAGAGATGAGACAATACTTCTGAGGATGAAGTCATGCTATGTAGTGTCAGGATCGTCAAGCCTATGGCGGCAGCCCATAGCGCGAGACCTACTCGGATCCGACTTATCCCTGCTCTCCTTTGGAGAGGCTTACCGGGAGCTGCCCTGGATCTAAGCCCAAGGGATGAGGAGTCTCAGACTAGAGAAGAGGGGATGAACCAGCTGTAACAAGCTGGGGTCTATTCGTCTAACTACCTCTCTACTTATAGTACTATGGATCAGCGCACAGACCAGGCGCAGTACTTAAGGGCAGGTCTACAGTAGTGAGATGCGCAGCATGTGTGGGAAGACAGCTTACAGATGCGCAGCAGCTGTGGGAACGATCCCCGAGATGACCGTAACGACAGTAAGTAAGATATCTAATAAGATGAGATAAAAGATAAGATGAAGATCTTATCTTATCAGATGATCTAAAGGAAAACATAAAAGAAAGTAAAGAAAAGATAAAATAACGGTAGGGAATAAAGTCAGCGATAGGAGTCTGACATGTAGGTGGATATCCCAGATGTATAAAGCTGAAGAGCTATCTACTACATGAGAGTCTTTATATACTACAGGGATTGGCACATGGACCATGTGCTGTCACTGTAGGGCAGGCATATGTAAGTAAGATGCACAGCATCTGTGAGAACTATCAGTAAGCAATGCACAACATTGCACTGCATCAGTAAGCGTCTGTGAGAAATGTAGTCATAACTGTATAGTAAGTGGTCCGATGACTAAATGGGTATGTGTCATAGATAATCGCGATAAGATCTACTGATGATCAGATAAGATGAGATAAGATATCTCTAGTAGATCTTGAGCGATAAGGATGAAAGAAATTGTAAAATGTAGAGAAAAATGAGTACATCCTGACATAAACAAAGGTAAATAGAGATGAGATTGGATAAGTCCTTGCTTAATGTATAATGATAGTCCTTAGCAAGTAAATGTGAATAAAGAAAGAAAGATAAAGAGAGAAAGATAAGTCTTTATAGTACTTGGAGCTAAGCTCACACTTGTAGTAATAATACTATGCTTTACTAGTAAGTAAGATAAAAAGAAAAAGATAAAAAGAAAAAGAAAACCATTACAAGGTGCCTAAGCAAGTGCCTCATAACAGTACAAGTACATCTCATTTGGCTAGCTCTCTTTACTCTACACTTACATACTCTGTACATACACATACTTCTACTTGTCCTCAGACTTTGGACTTCACCTCTTCCCCAAGGACTACCCACACCACATCATACTCTGGATGACATGCATCCCCATACATATGGGTATCCTTGTACTTATACTCATACTCTCTGCCCCAACATTATGGGGTAAACACTATATAAGATGGGCACATTACCTTACCACCTCCTCAGACATCTTACCTCTTGTCTGAGTGAGTATCATCTACTTACCACTGCCTCATCTTCTCATCACAACCCTGCAGTGCACTTGAACCATGTCACCTCACTGCTGTGTTGGTGATTACTTACTCTCTGCTGCAGTCATGCAACTGCCTGCTTCCCTCATCATGTTGGGGATCTCATATGTCCTATCACTAGTTTATATTATAGTTGCTGCTGTCTCCCATAGCCTGCATGTACACACACTACCTCTTACCACTGCAGGACATGCTGTCCTCCATTCTCCTATTCAGGGATCCTATACAACTGTGTCTCATGTTATTCTTGATTGTCCTTGCCTGCCATAACCTGCATGAACAACACTGCTGCAGGTTTGAAGTATTTCTTAGATGTCTTACAATCAGTCTGACTGTCTCTCACTGTGTGTGGCTACTACTTTGTCCACATATCTCACTTACTACCACTGCAGATGCTATCTGCCATACTCTCCCCACTGGTGATTATGTACATGCTGCTCATTCTATACAAGATCTTCACCATTGCCTGCCCAAACCTGCATGTACACAATGTAGATTGGAATTGGTCTGTAAACAGGCTCTGCTGCAACAACCTATGTATACTTTCTCAGGTGATGTCCTATTACTCCATGGTGCAATGCAACAGGTTTTACACTAGTCGTACCACAAGCAAAACAAAAGACAGGAAGTATGTACCAACCTCATCATGACAAGGTTGATATGGGCACCCTTCCAGGGTGCAAGAAAAAGGTGACAGTGATGGTGAGTGTTGCTGGAGTGTGGATGCTGTTAGGGTTTGGCACATGTGAGTAACCTAAACACCTATTACAAGATCACGAAGGGACTCCGAGGTGAATGGCAGGAATAGCCAGCCAACGCTGCTACGATTCAACAGATAAACGAGGTATAACGAAAGAGGTTAAACTGTAGTACTACGACGAAAGGTGAGTCCTTTTATAGTACTTCGGCATTATACTTTGATGACTGATGAAACATATAGAAGTACAGTAAGAGGGGTTGCGCCCTCTATGTTACTCCACCTCCATATGTTTATGGAGTGGAAGATTCGAGAAATAAGAGGAGTCGAAGAAGAACAAGGAAGAGTACGCAATCATGTTCTTAACAGATGCAGATGATCAACACATGGCACAGCTGCCTCTTTTGTCTATGTGCGGAGTGATTCAAGGGCAGTTACATGGCCATAACACTGATAATAGCTAGAACTCGAGGGGACTTGGATGTGTGACTAGGAGATGAGCAATACAATTAATAAATACTATGCTGCTATGTCTTTCCTTTGCACAACTCTTCTACAGGATCTTATCAGAACGATATACAATCTGTAGACAATCTGATTTCAATTATTTTAGTACGGCCAGCATGCCGGGACTGTCCGTGGACACAAGAATGATGCAGACTAATTGAAAAAGTACGAGCGCAGTTGGCGAGGGAATAGGATGAATGAGAGTAAAAAAACTTCGAACAGCAAAAAAGGAAGGAGATGATTGATAGTCATAGTAGATGGGAGGGCTAGAACCAGAGACATCAATACAGAACATTCGTATTTGTGGGTTAATCAGTGGGTTAATCATACGGAATAGATAGTTGGGAAAAGAAACTTAGATCTTGATTAAAAAGAGCGACGACTGGCCGTTCCGTTGATAAATTGCTGATACAAAGGACAGAGCTGGTCCCAATCCTCTACACAACATACAGCGTAGTTAGTTGCCATTGAGCGCAAATATCGGCAGATAACGCTCACTAGGAACAGGATTCACTGCGGCGACATCGGGAACGTCTTCCGCCATCACGACAGCGAAACCGCTGTATGACAAATGCATCAGCCGTAGCGCTAGAGAGAGCTGTGGCCGTGAGCCAACTCACTGCAAAAGATGCCAGTCAATATGGCTGTTGCGAGGTTACATTGAGTAAATATGAAAATCGGAGGACATTAGAAAAAGGCTCACCAGTGTACGATCCATGGTCCTGGGTTATTGGTTTCGAAGCGGATCGTGAGGATGTCTCCGGCGGTGCCCATACTAGCAACGTCGCGCCGAACAGGGTCTTGGTAGTTATAAGTGCTATTACCTGCGCTGCGGACGACAAAGAAGGAGTGCTAGAATGATGACACTGGCATTAGTCTGGTCTCTACAAGGTAGCATTATGGGCTGCAACTTACGCCATGTATGTGAATTGGATGCTAGAACGACGCTGTGAGCGAAGAAATTCATTCGCAGCAGTTGACAGTACTTACCGGACTTCCGGGGGGACCCGCGGGAAACGTCAGTTCGACGGAAGCGTTGGGCGGAAGACTGTATATGGAGCCGGAAGGAAGGAGATCCTGTGCTTTTTGTGCGCCACTCAAGATCTGAAGGAGCACGGGGACGGTGGGAGGAACGAAGGAGACGTTGTTGACCTCGAATTGACTACCGACCTCAAGAATCCATCGGCGTCAGACAAATCGGAAGCTCTGGTGAGTACGTAAACGACGCAACATACAAGGGTGGGAGTGAGTTGGATGTTCACGTCCGCTCCTCCAGGGAATGGTAGGCCGGGCTGAGAAATCCACATTGTTGAGCATGTATCATGGGATTATGCCATGTCAATACAAGCATACCACTGTCAAAGGCTCATATGGCTAGAAGAGACCTTAGCTTTAGCTTTACTACCGGTGGAGATCGAGCACCACGTACATGAAGATTGGTCTCTACCAAGGGCAGTATACTCGCCGTCTGCTGCGTTGTGGGATCAGCGACTGGTGCGCCGTGGTAGCGCAAGATCGCAGAGTTGACGCCCCCGTCGAATGTAACGTTAGTAGCTAGGACAAGGTTTGGCAAAGCACGAATCCCTTCAAAAACGAGGCACTCTAAGCGTTGGTCGACTGATCAACTAAGGATGATAGTTACAGTAATTATCTATAGGTTGGCTGGCATTTAGCTTGAATGGGTGACGTTAGCGTGTCATAGTACTAGTAGCAAGCGTGGTCTGAATGGGCTCACAATCACAGAGTAGCGTTGTCCTATATGGCTCCTGTGAGCTAATCTGGTGACAGATGGGGTTCTAGGATATCGTCGTACCTACGAGTATTCGGAGCGAGTCGACCACCAGAGGCTGGACATTGTTACCGTCCGCCTCGATAACAGTCAGATTGTGACCATCGATGGAAAACATAAAGTTGGGATCGCATGACATTGACACAAGTCTCAGACGATAGCTGTCATGAGCAAGCATCCATCAGGTAATGGTTCGAACCTGGAATGATGGTGCATACCTCTTGCCCTTCTCCACATCGACAACTGCAAGAGGAGAGGCCGGACCACCGGGATATCTGCCTTGACCGTTGATAAGAGTAGAATTCGGTGCCCTTTCCAAGGTAGTAGTGAGCTTCCCAAACAAGGATCTTTTGCAGTACGCTACTCACGCGATCAGTGGGCCGACGGGTGAGAGATAGTGGTACCTTCAGTAAATTAAGTATCGTAAGCACATCTCCCGCCTAACCAGACGCCGGCGAGACATTACCAGTCAGCTAATGTGATGATAGTGTCCTCTAATTATAAGGTCGAACAAACGAGTGAATGAGCGACAAGGCCATATAAAAAGCATATGTACGAACCATTATCGACATCATACAACTTTTCGAATGGGTCGTCAGGATCGTACACGACGAACGCTCCTCTTAATCCATCGCAATACTGCGCGTCCACGTGAGAATGGTACCAGAAGGTACCAGCCTGGTCGGGCACAGTGAAGTTATATAAAAATGAGTGGCCCGGAATCATTGGACATTGAGTGACGAAAGCAGGGCCATCGGCCCAATTCGTAGTGTGCTGCCAAAATCCATGCCAGTGCTGCAGAAAAAGGACAACATCAGTGGACGTCAGCACAGCACTTGATATGTTTTCACGTACGATTGACGTGCTCCTTTCCATATCAGTGCTTGTCAAATTGTCAGACACAGTGATGAGGAACCTGTCACCCTAGGGCAATAGAAAATGTTGTTAGTCCGCCAACGAACTCAATGGAGAGCCAGAAACTACCTTTTTCCCTGTGATGACGGGCCCGGGAAAAGTTCCTCCAGCTAGCACAGTGCTGAAGCAGATTCGGAGTGTCATAAGCTATTTCAAACCAAACGGGATAGATACCCACTCGCGGTCGAATCCATCGGGGGATATGATCTTGTTTGCTATGTTGAGGTCGGTAACTGGACCAATGGAGAGCGAAGTACCGAAAGACAACGAAGAAAGTACAAAGGCGAACAACAGTAGGGAAGTCATTGGTCCTGCTGTTGGTTGAGAAATTAACAGACGGGAGAAGTCGGAATATCATCGATTTCTCAACCAGTATTTATACCGTTCTCCTGACACTTGCAGCGGAGAGAAAATCAAGGAGCAGAGCAGTATATGCTCACCATAATTTTTCCGGGAGACAATCACCCCTGGCGTTGTTGTGTCTGTGTGCTGTCCGAGTCTGACAGAGTGACATGTTGACGTGGTGCAACAGAATCCAAGTTAGATTTAAAATCTGACACGAGTCAGTACGGGACATCGCACGAAGATGTGTAGTCCAGGACCTGGTAGATCCCAAGTTGGCAAAGAGAACATTGTGGCAAAGAGAACATTGGTGAGCGCGTACCTCTTTGGCAGGTATAAAACAGCTCAGGCACAAGTCGTGGTAGTAATACTGCCTCAAGGTTCGCAAGAGGATGGTCCCATATGCAACTTCCTACAAGCACATCCAAGGTGTCGAAAAGTAAGCAGCAGACCCTCGAAAGAAGTGGATAACGTATATATTGTATCTGATCAATTTGAGCACAATAAAATGTAGATCGACACAACCATGTCTCCAACAATGAGCACGGCTGAACCGATTTGTAGAGCATTCTTTGCTTCTCCGCTCGTCCCGTGGAATGTGACGTATCTGTCATAATGAGTCTAATAAAGATGGACCGTAGGATCCCGATCATTCGATTCTGCAAGTGACACTTGGCAACCTACACGTGCGGGGAACTGCGGAACTGCCAGGGGAGATATGACGGAAAGAAGAGCACTAGTATTTTTAGCAGTAATTCGAACTTAGGCTTCAATAATGATGATGTACATTGGTGGGATACAAATCTGTACTTACCTACGACGTTATGGAAGTTCAGGCGCAGCCAGGAATAGGGCTGATGACGAGTATCAGTAACTGAGACACTGAGTGTAAACTTACAATATGATTGCCCGGTAGCAACGACCTTCAAGCCACTGGCAGATACCCCAAAATGTTGTCTGTACAGCTTGAAAGGGACATAGGACGGCTGGGGGCTGAGGTGGCTTTAACAGGTCTGAGGCAGGTGACACAGTGGGTGACTTCCCGTGAGCATCTAGACGTGCTAGATGGACTCTAGATCCAAATCTTCGAGTCCCACCTGTGAACTTTCAAATTATAGAATTCCCCTTTAAATTGTATAAGACATATCAACTCTATATCAATAACAATAGAATTCTAGATTGTTAGACTACCTCATTTGAAATAATACACCATGATGATGACAGCCATTTCTTGCTGCAGTCTCTAGCTAATGATGATCTCCATGAAGAGGAGTTGTTCAACATGGCAGCATTTGTGTGCTAACAAGAGCAAATGGGCCTTCATTACCACAATGGGTATTGATGTTGAAACCTTCAAATTTATCCTTGGCTGTGGATTCTTGGCCACTTGGTATTCACTATCTATCCTGTGCTCTGATGTCTCCCAATCAGGTCACCCATGTCTTATACAATGCTCACTTGATGTGGCAGGTGCACTAGGCCTGCCTAGCTGCATCTCCTGCCATGTGTGTGTGCACTTGCATTCCCATACTGCGACTCTCCCACTGTCCCACTCGGTGTGGCTGACTCATCATCCCTGTGCAACATCAACGGTGCTGCCCTCCATGCATATGAGCTTGTTGAGTCATTCATCCCCCCAGCCACTGTTGGTTTTTCACTACCTTATGATGCTGATCACACTGTTTACATATTAAGTATACTTATCTCCATCTCATCTTATTGGTATTTCTTTTCTCTTTATGGTTTGAACTCCTCTTCAACTCTATTCTGCTCTTACTATATTTTCTTTATCTCATCATCTTCTCACCTCAGCACTTCTGCTTGTGCTGAGGTGAGTATCTCTTCTACTCCCTGAGTTCTCTTCTGACATACCTGCTCTATGCAGCTCTTTCTGTCTTCTGTGTACCCTCTTCCCTCTGGTACACATCTTCTCTATCTTACAGCTTTGTCTCCTGCTATAATGGCCCTTGGGCTCTAAGCTTATCAATTCTATGGCATCATGTTTGCTTCCCTTGTTGTGCTGCCCAGTTTCATCAGCCACCACACAGCCACTGACACAGCCACTGATGATGGCACTGCAACAGGTGTTGCAGCCACAGGTTGTGCCCATGCTGCCCCCTGCACTTTTGCTTTTGGTGCAGAGCAAGATGCTCCACTGGCAGCCCATGCATGTGCACCATAATAGGCATGGCAGCTGCATCTGCCACATCCTCATGTACCTACCTATTGAGCATGTAAATTACTGAGCCATATGCAAACCTCCAGCAGGTTTGAGCATCTTGCATTTGTCAAAGTATATACAACAGAATTTTGAGGGTAAATGACAAATAATATGAGACAATGGGAGGAATGAGAACAAAGATTTGAATTTGTTGGAGTGAGATCTCATGTATGGTTGAGTTCACATAGTGAGGTTCTGAACCCAGAGGGGTGAGGGCATGTAGGATGGCAAGGGCCTTGGCAGTGATGGGCATGCCACAGCACTGCTCAAGGGTAGTGACAGCATGTACATTGGCTTGGAAGAGGTGTATACCAGGACTGTGTGTTGGAGATCAGGCATGGCACAGTCCATGCTTATGTGATCTTGCAGCATGGGTGCAGTGCAGATGCAGGGTCTAGGCACATAAAAATTCGTTACTTTGTTTTGTACACCTTTGTGTGATTGCCCTACCTTTTACCCCCCCCACCCCCATAGGACAAACATGTGATTTTGCAAGTGTTTGACCATTCATTTCAATATTGTGTGATGTACATGGCACCACAGCAAAGAATTCTGCAAGGGCTGACATTTATTGAGCCATAATTCTGGGCCTCGGCATCTCGGCAAAACACTCTAGAGTACCGATTTCAAGCTCACAGAATCTGAAGGGGGGGGTACCCCCTCGGATTTAAAGCTTAGAGACCCCCTCTGGCTCTAAACTGGATTACAAAGCCTCAGCTACCATCAGCTTCTTGGCCATTTATGTCTAGAGTCCATCAGATGCTTCTAGAACCTCACAGGAAGTCACTCAATACCCATTGTGGTAATGAAGGCCCATTTGCTCTTGCTGGCACATAAATGCCACCATGTTGAACAACTCCTCTTCATGGAGATCATCATTGGCCAGAGATTGCAGCAAGAAATGGCTGTCATCATCATGGTGTATTATTTCAAATGAGGTAGTCTAACAATCTAGAATTCTATTGTTATTAATATAGAGTTGATATGTCTTATACAATTTAAAGGGGAATTCTACAATTTGAAAGTTCATGGGTGGGACTCGAAGATTTGGATCTAGAGTCCATCTAGCATGTCTAGATTCTCATGGGAAGTCACCCAGTGTGTGACTTCTCATGAGGATCTAGAAGTTCTAGATGGACTCTAGATCTAAATTTTTGAGTCCCACTCATGAGCTTACAAATTGTAGAGTGCCCCTCTGAATTGTATAAGACATATCAACTCTAAATCAATAATAATAGAATTCTAGATCTTTAGACTGCCCCATTTGAAATAATACACTATGAATACCATGGATGATGACAGCCATGGCTTGCTGCAATCTTGTAAACATGCAATGTAGCAGGCCAGTCACCATATATGTAGAAACAGATGGGTGACAGCAATAAATAACATGATGATTTGAACATAGAAGGTCTTGTTAGGAATTAATACATTTATGCTCAGCTCCTTATTTTTTTGCCACATCCATGATGAACACAGGTCATGTGTGGGAGTGGAACTAGAATAGTTCTTATTTTGTATAGTGGTAACACAAGCTACTTATAGTATCTGAAGTAGTGCACGGACCATAGAAGTATAAACACTTGAAGTGTGTAAGTGTATGTACATGTGTATGTGTGTGTGTATAGTAGCTGGATGAAAAAGGAAGGAGATGATTAGTCAGCATATGATCATTGCCCTTTTTGCTCTTATCATTGTTGCCCTTTCACTTGTAAACACAGGATAGGGCAGGCAGAGATGACAAGGAAGACAGCAAGCATTGATTGGATAGTAGATGGGAGGAGGTAGACAAAGGCAGAAAAGAGCACAGCCAAGAGTAAGAAGATGCCAGACATGAGGGCACAGAGTAGTAAAGAGATGCTTTCCTGAATGTGGAAAGACTTAGAGCAGAGCCAGAGACAACGAGGGGAAAAGATATAGAGACAAAAGTATAGAGTTGTAGTGGAGCTACAGAGGTGATGACTAAGAGACAACTGAAAGAGGAAAGGGAAGAGCACAGCCAGTAAGAGTAGAGCCAGAGAGTAAGATGGAGATATGACAATAAGATGAGGAAGATAATATGTAGATGGGGTGATAGTAGATAAGATGGATGAGATACACATAGATAAGAGATAAGGTGGAATAGGAAAGATAAGAGATATAAGGAACATATTGGAGGGAACTGCTCAGCAGCATGAATAGCAGACAAAGTCCAACATCATTCATATTATTGTCACACTCTTGCTCCTATTATCATTTCTCCTTTGCTCTTATTCTGTTGCTGTCACTCTTATTCTTTTGCTCCTTTCCTCTTCATATCATGGCACCTATTCTCATGTCTTGCTATGCAACTCTTACTTAATACACTTACCTCACCACTACTGCTATATAAACCAGCTATTCCACTACACTAAGATAATAACAATTCTGGTCCAATCCATCATCTAATAACATCTTTGCTCTTCTCTTGTTACTCTTTTGATTCATGCTTGTCCCTCATCCTCCTTGATTGGAGTGACCTGGCTTAGGTGACCACTGTGCTAAACTTCACTTGCAAACAGGTCTCAAGGACCAAATGTGCAACAGATGGGGAAGTAGGGGAGACAATGTGGTCAACTAGACTGAAGATCTGCATGTAGCACTTAGTGCTTTTTGTATGCACAGGCTATGGCAAACAGTTGCAATGAGATTATATAAGGTGATGAGTCCCAATATGGAAGCAGAGGCAGACATGTCTGCAGTGGCAAGAGGTAGATGTGGACAGAGTAGGTGCCACACACAATAGAGTAAGAGAGCTGCAGGGGAGTGTGTGCTAAGAGTGGCCTATTGGATGGTCTTAGGGAAGGTCTGCTATAACAATACCCCTGGTAACAAGGTAATGGATACACATTTGGTAAGCATAGTAAGCATTCCTGATGATGATGAAGATGTTGAGAATTTTACCATACACAAATCACCACATCGTTCAGCATTCACTCCATCCCACATGCATCTATTACACTTACCTACAAATAATGATACACATCATGCTTCTTTTCTTTGGCACTTCTACTCCTTGGCCTACCTACATGTCTGAGCACATCACACTCCACACATACTCTGGGACAACATGCGTCCCTCCTCTTTATGGCAACTGTTGTACTCTTTACTTACTCTCTGCTACAACTTTACTTACAACATACTATATAAGATGGACATTCATATCACACCTCCTCAGACGTCTCACATATTGTCTGAGTAAGTACTTCACCAACCCCATCTTATCTTCTTCTCACACCACCTGCAGCATCTCTTACTATTGCGTCATGGCACCTACTGTGCTCATGACTTCTCTTACTGCTGCAGATCTACTGCTAACCTTCTTCCCTTGTGGGGACATGCTGCTTGTCACTTCATCAATTATATTGTTGCTCATTGCCTGCCCAAGCCTGTGCTCACAGAAGAGAGGGATCAATGAAATAGTGATGAGGGTGATACCACCAATGATTAAAGAAGGATCCAGAGTGATGAGTTTAGGATGTCTTAGTGATGCTTAGGAGTGGCTTAGAGATCTTAGACTTAGCTCTTAGAGTGAAGTGAGTTTGTAACAAGCTTAAGTCAAGTGCAGTAAAGGAGAATCCCTAGATTGTGAAGTTGACAAGGCTGGGGTTTAAGACTGCCAGTCTTTCAACTATTTATACAAAACCAGAGCCCTAAAGATAGCATGAGTGAATAAGGTTCATGGATCAATGATGATTGCGCAGCAATCAACAGAGTCACATTACCTAAGACATGTCTGTGAATATAGTAAGTGGCTCAGCCACAAGTGTGAAATGAACTAGAGATAAACAAAGATAAATAAAGATAAAAGAGGTGAGTCCTTGCTAATTGTATAGTGATAGTCCTTAGCAAATAAATAAGGAAAGATAAAGGAAATAGAGAAGTCTTTTGTAGTACTTGGAGCTATGCTCACACTTAAGTATGTAAATACTTGAGTACTATAAAAGAGAAAAGAAATGAGTCCTTACTATAAGTAGGAGCTATGCTCACTGCTGTAGTTAATACTATGCTTATAATAAGTAAAATATAAGAAAAGAAAAAAAGAAAAAGAAAAAGAAAACCATTACAAGGTGCCAAAGCAAGTGCCTTGTAACAGTGTGAAAAGGGAGAACAAGATGAGGTAAGGCTGTACTCACTCAGACTGATAGTAAGATGTCTGAGGAGGTTGTATAGTAGAGTGCCCATCTTATATAGTAAGTGTGAAAGGGAGTTGAAGTGGAGAGTAAGTTGTGGAGCACAAGGATGCCCATATGTAGGAGGGACACACATTGTCCCAGTGTAATGTGTGGGGCAGGGTGTGTGAAGTCTGAGGAGGTAAGAGTGTAATGTGTGTAGTAACTAGTATGTGTATGGAGAAAGGAAGAAGCTGAATGAAAATAGTGTATGCACAGTGTCTTCTTCAATACTTTTACCTTACCATTGTCAGGACCAACAAACCTATGATGGACATCATAGCGAATATCACATACCCACTTATCCCTGCCTCCTTGAGAGGACTTAATGGGAGCTGCCTTGGATCAAAACCAAGGGGTGAGAGATCTCAGCAAATGAAGAAGGTGTGGAACCAGCTGTAACAAGCTGGAGTCTATTTGTCTAGCTACCTCACTACTTATAGTACTATGGATTGCACACAGACCAGGTGCAGTACCTAAGGGCAGGTCTACAGTAACTAGAAGTGCAGCAAGTGTGTGAGTACTGCTGACAGATGTGCAGCATCTGTGAGAACCACTACCATGAGGCAGTAAAGACAGTAAGTGATAAGGATTAGATGTAGATCAGATAAGATGGAAAGATAAGATGATCTAATCTAATCATATCAAAAGTAAAACATAAAAGAAAGTAAAAGAAAAGAAATAATAATGGCAGGGAATAAGGTCAGCGATAGGAGTCTGACAACCATCCACCTCCACTCCATGTTTGAAAGGCTTGTACCCTTGAAAAAGGTATAAAGAGTTTTCACTTCATGTGGTTTTATTTTTCATCATTCTGAGAACACTATACTCAGAAAAGAGAACTATGCCAGGCAAATCATATGCCAGACATAGCTCTCTTTCATCACTTACTTGACCCAACACCTCCACTGCTCTCTATCATTTCTACAGAAATGCCTACCATTATACAAGGCAACAAGTGATCTGGTGGTCTAAAATCCACAACCCCTATTACAATGACCACCCTGATCAATCCCCTCAGCATTTATTTCCTCTATACCATGAACAAACCAACCCATGTTATGGTTCTTGGCCCCAACAGTTTAGGTTATGAGCAACCCAGGACCCAGCTCCAATTGGCAACTCAGAAACCCAGCTCCTATGGTAGAGGACAGTTAAGAAGAAAGAATGGCAGAATGAAGAGACAAAGCAGAAACACTATGATCACAGTGATATGTGCTGTGGTGGGATGAGGGGGAAATTTACAACCACAACCACAACAAAGTCTGAGGGGTATGAGCCATAAGATCCTCTAGATGCCAGGTAGTGAAGGGTATTGGAGAAACAAAGTGATGTAATAACACAATGCAAAAGTGTGATGATAGGGAAATGTGACACAATTGGGGTGAGGGGAAGAGAGGATGCCAAACAAACACAAGAATGGGATACAACCCAGTAAATACAACAATAACACAAATATGGACACAACACAAAATAACACAAGCATAGATGCAACACAACTGTAAGCACAACACTGGCACAATAAATGCAACCTTTGAGGAACATGAACTTTCTTGACTTTGAGATGTGGAAAAGGGAGAGTGGAGATGGCTTTTTCTGCTTAAGACCTGGATGATAGAGGAGGGGCAAATATTGGGGGGGGGGATCTATTCATTTCTGGTGGGCAATGAGCCATATAAATACAAGTCTAGCTCCAAGACTAGAGCACAACAAAACCCAACAGAAATTTTACAAACACAGGGTCAATCATAAAGACAAATTAGAATGAGATGTGGAATCCAGAAATAGAGTAAAACAAATAAAGTATCATACTATAAAGGATGAGTGAAAAAGTGCTGATTGCACCAAATGATGACTTCATGACCCATGACTCCATGGTTACTTGACCAAGTCTCAGCCCATACTGTTGATGATGAAGCATCTGCTGACTACACATCTTCTTCTCTTTTGGTCCATGTATACTATACATGCACACACACATACAAGCATAGATACACACATCCTCATACCATACTTATCATGGTCCATGCAGTATGTTTATGTACTATAAATACTGGCTACTTACATCACTGAAGAATAAGAACTCTTTAAGTTCTCCTCTGCACATGGCTTGTCATCAACACATACATCCTATCAGTACTGTGCTAAGAACGGCCTATTGGACAGTCTTAGGGAAGGTCTAAAATGTTACTCCTGGTAACCAAGGTTTGGATATTGGCTTGATGAACGTAATAGAGGTTCTGGATGACGATAAAGAATGGGATTAGTGATATGGTTACGAGGATAATTCCACCAATAACGATACGAAGATCCAGTGTTGCGAGTGTAAGATGTCAAATGATGTTTTAATGTCTTTAGAGTTCTTAAACTTAGTTTCTGAGGAAGTGGAGCAAGTGATTGACAAGCTTAAATCAAGTGCAGTATAAGGAAGTTTCCCTAGATTGCAAAGTTGACAAGACTGGGGTTTTAAGACCGCCAGTTCGTCAGCTTTATATACAAACTGGAGATCTAAGTATAGTACAGTTGCGCAGTAATGCGCAGTAAGTAAACGTTAGTGCGCAGTAAAGCGCAGTAAGTACACGTCCATGTGATATAAGTGGCTCCACCACAAGTGCGAAATGAACAAGATGTAAACATAGGTAAATAAGAGCGAGAAAAGAGAGTCCTTGCTAATTGTATAGTAATAGTCCTTAGCAAGTAAATGTTATAATAAATAAAGAAAGATAGAGAGAAAAAGATAAGTCTTATATAGTACTTGGAGCTATGCTCACACTTAAGTATGTAAATACTTAAGTACTATATAAGAGAAAGAAACTATAAGTCCTTACTAAGTAAAGTGGAGCTAAGCTCACACTTGTAGTAATAATACTACACTTTACTATGGTAAGTAAGAGAGAAAAAAGGAAAAGAAAAAAAAAACGCGTTACGAGGTGCCAAAGCAAGTGCCTTGTAACATACTGCTCCTTGTTGGCCAAACCCAGACCTTTGCTCCAGTGCTGAAGCAATAGCATGATTGATGCAGCTGTGGATGATTATCATGTGTGGCATGTTAATGTCACTGTATTCACCTGATGTTGCTGATGGTTGTTTCCTGTTGCTATGCACACATGATACTCATCAATGGTTGACAGAGACTGAGGATACTTTGGAGATAATAGGGTGTACATGACTCATCAAGTCCAACTCCAGAAAGATTACAACATACACATGTTGGAGATGGGCAATGCAATGACGAAGATTGCCAAGTCCTTGGCCAAGCTGACTGGGATGCTGACTGTCTAGCCAATCCAACACCACACTCATGCCACTTCTGCTGGTCCCTCCATTGGCCCCACAAGCCATGTATTTGTGCAACATTGAGTCAAAGTTCCTGCACCTACACCATTTCTGGGGAAGTGCAACAAAATTGATTCATTTATCCAAGAGTTATTCTTGCTTTTGCCACAAACAAAACATGGTCCAATAGTGATAAAATCACATACACCCTTGCCAATATGATAGGAAGTTCAGTAGATGCATGGAGAAATCTCCAAGTTGAAAAACAGTGATTATATGAGGCCAGTCCCCTCAATTCATTGTACCCCATGCCTTTCCAGAACTCAACACAAAAATAAGGGAGCAATTTGGAGATCCAGATGAGGCATATACTGCACAGCAGGCATTGCACAAACTCTGACAATTGGGGAAGACTACAGAAGAATACAGAATAGAGTTCCTCTTATTAGCAGCAAAAACACTCTATGATGAGCATGTGTTACGAGGCACTTGCTTTGGCACCTCATAATGGTTTCTTTTTCTTTTCTTTCTTTTATCTTTCTTACTTACTAAGTAAAGCGTAGTATTATTACTACAAGTGTGAGCTTAGCTCCACTTTACTTAGTAAGGACTCTCTTTTCTTTTTCTTTTATAGTACTTAAGTATTTACATACTAAGTGTGAGCATAGCTCCAAGTACTATAGTAGACTTATCTTTTCTCCTTTTATCTTTCTTTATTTATTATAACATTTACTTGCTAAGGACTATTACTATACAATTAGCAAGGACTCTCTTTTCTCATCATTATTTACCTTTGTTTAACTCATGTTCATTTCGCACTTGTGGCTGAGCCACTTATATCACATGGACGTGTACTTACTGCACATTACTGCGCATTATCATTTACTTACTGCGCGATACTGCACAACTTTACTATAGATAGATTGCTAGTTTTGTATAAATAGTTGACAAACTGGCGGTCTTAAACCCCAGTCTTGTCAACTTCACAATCTAGGGATTCTCCTATACTGCGCTTGACCTAAGCTTGTTACAATCTCGCTTCACTCTCTCAGAACAAAGTCTAAGAACTCTAAGTCACTAAAACGTTGCTAAGACATCTTACACTTGTCACTCTGGATCCTTGTATTGTTATTGGTGGAATCATCCTCATAACCATATCGTTAATCCCGATCTTCATCGTCATCAGGAACCTCTATTACGTGCATCAAACTCAGATCCAAACTTTGGTTACCAGGAGTAACATTGTAGACCTTCCCTAAGACCGTCCAATAGGCCGCTCTTAGCAGCATGCACTCATAGACTGTTATAAAAGAGGACTCAACAGTAACCTTCTTGGAAAGACCTACAACATAGATCCCCCTCCAACCACTGATCTGAAATGGCAGGAATTAGCACAAAGGACAGACAGGCATATGTGCAAATATCACCTACTCATGTAGTCTAGAGGTCCACAGTGGGCTCCTAGATCTTACAATCAAGCCTCTCCCCCTGTGCAAACCTCCACCTATTTGAAAGCCAGCAATTTGATGGTGCCAATGGATGTCGATAGAGCCAAAGGAAGAAGAAGCATCATCTGTTTCGATTGCAGAAGGGAAGGACATATATTATGAGAATGTCCAGAACATTGACAAAACAAAGTGTGAGAAATACATAAAGAAATTCAGAAGATGAGATGTTGACAGATGAATTTGTACAGATGATTGTGTATGCACAGGCTATGGCAGGCAAGGGCACAAGATATGATTATCAGTAGTATGGTACATGTATCCCCATGTGGGGAGAGAACAGTCAACATGACTGTAGTGAGTGATGTAGCAAGCATGAATAAAGGCAACACAATGTGGTTCAAGAGTGCTGCAGGGTATGTGTGGTGAGAGAAAAGAGATATGGGTAGGAGTGTGGTACTCACTCAGACAGGTAAGAAGACATCTGAGTGATATCATAGTAAAGTGCCCATATATATAGTATCTGCAAGACAAGTTCAAGCAGAGAGTAGTAGTGAAAAGTACAAGATGCTCCAAGTATGTGACGACATGTGTCATGTGGAGCATTGGGTGGGATGTGAGTGTGCAGAGCTATGTGTGGATAGTCTGCAGAGGAGAAGGAGTTGATGTGGAGTGTAGTGCATACATATAATAAAGTAAGTAGTATGTGTGCAGAGGAGGAAGCTGAACAAGAATATAGTGATACACACAGATATTCAATAGATATTCAACAGATGGATGAAGAATGGGCAAAGAAGAAGGCCCAAGAGGTGAGTTTTGCAAAGGACAATCAGTAGATGTTGCTGAATTGTCCAGAAATCATTTCTCAGTACTTACTCCAGATGATGGCACTGTTGACCACACCAATGTATGTAATCCAGTTGAATTATTTAACCACATTGCATCAGAGGAAAGGACTGATAAGGAAGACTGAGAGTATTCCCTCTCAAGAAAAAGAAAAGCATGTAATCATGGGTGTCAAAACAGAGTTACCCATGATTGAAGTAGAGATAAGGACAACAGACCAGTGACAGTAAAATTGTTACTAGATTCAGGAGCAATGTTGTGTTATATAGATGATGAATTTGTCAAGATAAATCATCTCAACACAAAAACACTCCCAATCACTATTCTAGTCTACAATGTAGATGGAATGAATAATGAAAATGGATCTATAAAAGAGACTGTAGACCTTATTATCAAAGTACAAAATCATGCAGAAAGAACTACATTCTATGTGACAGGACTTGGAAAGGTCAATTTGATATTGGGAGAAACATGGTTAAAGATCCATAATCCAGAGATCAATTAGAATAATGGAGAAGTACCATTATCAAGATTTCCATGCAGGTGTCATGTTAGAGTAGTAGAAGATAGGAAACAACAAAGAAAGAAGGTGAATGAACAACTCAAGATGGAGATACTGAAGATGGAAGAGGTAGATGAAGAAGATGACATTGAAGTTCAACAAGGAGATCATATTTTATGCATCATGATTGGAGATGAAGAGAAGGATGTGGCTATTTGAAACATATCTCAAAATATAGTGATAGAGGCAGAAAAGAAAAAGATCAAAAAATACTTTGAAGAAATCATACCAAAAGCATATTGTGAATTCAAATCAGTATTTGCAAAGGAATCCTTTGATGAAATGCTTGTGATATGACTTTGGGTTCATGCTATTGAATTGAAGCCAAATGCAATGATGCATATGGGAAAGATTTATGATCTTTCCTTTATGGAACAACAGGAATTAGAGAAGTTTATAGATGAAAATCTGAAAACTGGACATATTTGACCCTCCAAATCACCAATGGCCTCACCATTCTTTTTTATAAAGAAGAGACCCAGAGACTGATGCCCTATTCAAGATTATTATCATCTTAATGAGATTACAATCAAAAACTCATACCCATTACCTCTCATTTATGAGTTGATTGATAAACTCAAAGGGGTAAAATACTTCACTAAACTCAACATCAGATGGGGATACAACAATGTTCAGGTAATAGACAGTGATGAATGGAAGGCAGCCTTCATTACCAACAGAGGATTATTGATACCACTTGTTATGTTCTTTGGACTTACCAACAGCCCTGCTACATTCCAAACCAAAATGAATAATCTCTCTAGAGAACTCATCACTAGGGGCAAAGTGGTTGCCTATATGGATGACATCCTCATTTTTACCACAACAATCAAAGAGCATCACAAAATCATTGGAGAAGTCCTTAAAATATTATGTGACAACAAACTCTACCTGAAACCTGGAAAATGTGACATGAAACAAACAGAAATCAACTATTTATGCCTCAAAATCTCCTTTGATAAGATCATGATGGATCCAATCATAATTCAAGGAGTAGCAGAATGGCCTACACCAACATCCATTACCAAAGTTTGCTCATTTTTATATTATATGAGCTTTTATCATTGCTTTATTAGAAGATTTTACAATATTGTAAAACCTCCCAATTCACTCCAAACAGATATCAAATGGCATTGGGATCAGGAACAAGAAAACTCATGTCAAAATCTTAAAACAGTGTTATGCTCAAAACCTATTTTAGTTTTCCCTGAACCTGATAAATCATATCTTGTCAAAGTGGATAGCTCAGGGTACACAATGGGAGCAGTACTATCACAGATGAGAGAAAATGACAAATGGCATCCAGTTGCATATATCAGTAAAGGCTTATCACCAGCAGAACAAAACTATGATATGTACAATAATGAAATGCTTGCTGTAATCAGAGCAGTGGACATTATCTGGAAGGAACAGATGATCCAGTCAAAATTTTGACCAACCACAAAAACCTAGAGTACTTTATGAGTGCCCAGAAACTAAACTGTCACCAGGCTCAATGGCCCCTGTTTCTTTCTAGGTTCAACATTCACCTTACCCTTCATCCAGGTAAGCTGAACCAGATCTCCTCTTGAGACATTCAGATCATAAAGAGGGGGTGAAGCATGATAATGAGAATGTCATACTGCTAAAGCCAGAATTTTTCAAACACACAATCAGCACAGTATTAGCAAACTCTCCACTTCTTCAAAAGATTACTAACACCCAGAATACAGATGAGGAAGTAAAGAATTGGATGGAATTGCCTATGGAAGAGGCAAAAAAACAGCAATATTTGCAGGGTGGGGAGAAGACAAACAAGGACTTGTGACATACAAAGGAAAAATATTTGTCCCTGAAATCTGCAGAGCAGAAGTCATCAATATTGTCATGATGCTCCCATTGTGGGACATCCAGGACAATGGAGGACACTGGAGCTAGTGTCAAGAACATTTTGGTGGAAGGGAATGGCAGCTTATGTAGGAAAATATGTGACATCTGTCAAAGAACCAAGACATTTCCTACCAAACCACAAGGAGAACTGACTCCAAATGAAATACCATCCAAACCCTGGCAAATAATATCCACAGATCTGATAACACAATTACCAGATATCCAAGGATATGACTCAATCCTTGTAGTAGTGGATCATTTTTCTAAAATGATTCACACTATGCCAATGATGTCAGGTGTTATGGCAGAAGGAGTTGCATGGTTATTCAGAGATAACATGTGGAAACATCATAGACTACCAGAGAAGGTTCTATTGGACAGAGGATCTCAATTTGCATCTAGAATGATGAAGGAATTGAACAGAATATTAGGCACTAAAACCACCTTATCCACAGCATATCAGGTGGTCAAACAGAATGAATGAATCAAGAGATAGAAGAGTATCTCAGAATATTTGTAAACCATCATCAATCTGATTGGATGAATTTGCTTCCAATGGCAGAATTCTGTTATAACAACAGAGTCAATGCCTTACCAAAAGATTCACCCTTCATTCTAAAGTCTGGACAAAATCCTCATATGGGATTCAAACCAGGAAAGACAACATCTCAAGCTTGAATCTGTGGACAATTTCATTGCATCTCACATACAAACAAGGAGACCAACATGGCAATTCATATTTTCTCCATCTTACTAGTTAGATCCAAATGCCTGATGGTCTCACTTTTATATCTTATAACACCTTACTGATACCACCTTGCATTCATTTACCCTGATTGGATGATTAAGTCTTTAACATGTCTCTTACACCTGTGGAAGGCCTTATGCCTGCCCTCAACTGGTGTAGTATATATGCTTTACCATTACTACCTTAGAACTCTTAGCTTATCCTCCTATTTGTTGGCTACCTAGTTCACTGGTCTCTAACAATATCTTATCTGCTCATTGTGTGTCTTGGCAAGACACACTATGTGAACCCTTTCCTGTCACACTTGACTTCCTAGAACCCTTGTAATTCTTCCTCTGCATAGGGGGGGGAACCTTTGATCTTGTATTTAGTGCTCTGACCAGACTTTGCTGAAATCTGTTGTATGCTCAAAGACTTCTTGTCTATAGGATTCAGCCACCATCCATGTGCATCATCTGCTGGTGCACTCCACTGCTATCTCCAACATGCCCACTCAGTTAGTATCCCAGTGGATCCCCATGCTAGAGTAGGACTACTCATGCTTCTGCCATGCCAGGTCCTTTCAAGATGTTGGCAACCTGCTTGTCTGTTGGTACATACTCCACCTCCAGTTCTCCACTAGTGTACTTCTCACACAGGAAGTGGTGCCCACATCAATGCCCTTGGTATGTGCATTGTGAGGCCAACACAAAGCTGAAGCCAAACAACTGAAGAATACTAAAAACAAAGGACAATCACGCTTAGGCTAGCAGATATCCCAGATATATTAGCCTATAGTAAATAAGAGAAGAGAAGAGTACTGTACCTAGCAGATATCCCAGATGATCAGAACTGGGGAATAAACCACTAGGAGTCCTATGTATATATAGTACTCTAGAGCGTGCACAGACCATGCAGTACAGTATAGGGCCAGAGAATGAGAAAGTGAAGTAATGACATCATATCTAATAATAGAGAGGACATGTCAGTGCTGACTGAGGCTCCACAGTACCTGTGAGAGTGATTGGTGATACTCCACAGTAGGTGTGAGAAGGATTGGTGAGCATGCGCAGTAAGTGTGAGAAAAGGAGTCATAACTAAAGACAGAATGGGCCGATCGGAGATCGGACAACATACGCGTCATCGGCCGATAAAGACGAAGAGAAAGAGTACGTGACCGTGGGAATCGCTTCGATAGATCAGGAGCGATTATAAGATCTATGATGATATAGATGTAAGAAAATAGAGAAAAATGAAGAGAAAAATAGGGAAAATAATAGTGGCCTGACATGCATGGAATGCTGGGTTCTTTGCAATTGTGATAGTGGACTGATTATTGATGAGTAGCATCATCAGGGCCTCTTGAAATTTGCAAAGTTTAGACAGGAGAGTGCATAGCCAGACTGTCTCCTTTGCTGCATGTGCAGTCGCAATGCATTTGGTTTTAATACTTGAGAGTACTGTTGAACTTTGCTTCTTCAAGCTCCAGCTAATTGCCTCACCAGACAGCATGAAGACATACACAGAGATAAATCATTGGTCATTGATATTTGTGTTGAATTCTCCTTGTACATTGATTACTGCACCTCTTACTTACATTTTCGTTCGGCATTCCCTCCATTATACTTCATCACACTTCTCACACATATTTACATACCACTGACACATTACTTACACAATTACAACACTTCCACTTCTATTCACACCTACCTATGGGCATCTTTGTACTCAAAGATTGCATCTCCACTTTAACCTTACTCACCTTTACTATATATGTTGCATACTTCATCACATATCCCCTCAGTCGTCGTCTTCAGACAACTGAGTGAGTACTCCACTTACCTTGCCCCTACTTTGCCTTACAATACCTTGCAGCTCTCACTCTCCTCACCTTGTGGCAACCTACTGTTGCCCACCATACTTCTTGCCACTGCAGCCATGCTGCTCCTTGTTTCTCACTTGCAATACATGATTATTATTGCTTTAGTTGCCTGCCATAACCTGCGTGAACAATTTGCTACCCAGTCTGCATCACCAAATCTGAGTAACCCCTGTGAGGAGTTGCAATCAAAGTTGAGCATGTGGTGCACTGTTGCATGCAAGTAGTGTGAAACACAGGCCATACGTGAGGAGGGAACTAGAAGAGTTCTTATTCTTCTATGACAAAGATACAGTCTACTTATAGTATATACAGTGATGCACGGACCAGTGACTATAGTGCCCTTAGGCATGTGTATGTATGTATGTGCAAGTTGTGATGTGTGTACAGTAGTCAGACCAAAAAGGAAGTAGCGGGTTCATAAGCAAGACACATCAACAAGTAGTGGAAGGTGTGCCTGAGTGTGTGGATGTGTGCTTTGCCTGGTGTTGCTGTGTGCTGGCTGAGAATGCTGACTGTGTATGCTAAGTCAGGGCACATGCCTAGCATGGTGTACATGAGCATGCCAACTGCACTTTGGTCCATTGAACATCTATGTCAGTGTCAGGACCATTGGGCTTGATGAGCTGCCCATAGCCTTGGAGGATATCTGTGATGTACTTCTCTTAGGAGAGTATGATCATTTTGTGTTTGTGACCCTAAATGATGTGCATGCTGAGTATCTAGCTGACTTTGCCAAGATCTGTCATGTTGAATGATTTCTTGAGTGTTTCTTTCATGCTGTTGATCTTGTCAATGCATGAGATGCAAGGATGACATTGTTAATATAGATAGTGATGAGGCAGATGAGTTTGCCACTCTTATCATACTTGAGGAAGATGGAATGATTGGCACATACATAGCCTAGGGCCTTGAATTCCTCTTTGATTCACTCATACCAGATGTGTCTGCCTTGGCATGTGCCGTAGATTGTTTTTCTGAGTTGCCAGATTGTACCCTTTGAAGGTTTGAAACATGTGGGTGGCTCAAAGCAAACTTCTTTGTACTCCATTGAGGCATGCAGCCTTGACAACCATCTGGTGGATCTTGAAGTCGTTCTTGGCAGGGAGGGTGAGGATTGTATGCAGTGACAAGAATTTCATTACTGGCACAAAGGTTTCATCAAAATTGACACCTTCCACCTGTGTGAACCATTTCATGACCAGGCATGCCTTGGATTGCTGGTTGGTCCTCTTTTGATGTGAAAGACCCACTTGCTGCTGACAATTTTTTGGTTGCATGATTGCTCAACTTCTTTGCAGACCTCCATGTGCTTGAAGCTTTGTTTTTCTTCTTCACATGCTGCAATCAACTAAGTGGCATCTGGGCATAACATGGCTTCCTCATCTCTATAATTGGGGGAGGATGGTAATTAGTTAAAAATTCTGCATGGTATTCTCACTTGTGCAACTCCACTATAATTGGGTGTGTGGTGTGTGTATGGCAGTGTGGTACTGCACAGCAGCATCCTGGCTTTTTTGCACTCACTCATGCTGAATGTGTTGGCTGCTCACCACTGCAATGACACATGAGCCTCTACCCCCATACTGCATGTGCTGGTCTGCATCTACTCAATATCTCATGTGCACTGATGATATGACTTTCATTGCACTTCCTCTTTCTCAACCCTTGATCTTGGCAATCTGACACTGACTGAACTGGAGAAAGTCCAGTGTGGGATTGTCATTGATCTAGACTTGAGGCCATCTTTACATGCTACATGTCCATGGTTGGGTTGCAGGATGGCACCAACCTGGATGAGTCATGCATAGCCTTGCTAGTGTCAATTGTGTTATCTGTTATGTCATTCACAAGATGGACAGCAGTGAGGATGAGCACACACTGCACCAGCTACTGATGTTTAAGATTGAGGGTAGGATTGAGTTTACATTCAAGGCAGATGCGTTGTCAGGCTGTGTATTACTCTCCTCATATTTTCCATGTTTCACTTACATTCATATCATCACTGATCCTCTTATCACTTCTGATCTAGTATGATGATATGATCTCATCATTTGTACATTTATATTGTCCATGATCTTCAGCCAATGATATGTTTTTCATCTGATCTCCAATCAGCATGTTTACAATGTAGTTATGACTCTTTTCCCATCCAGACTGCAGCTGCTCACTCAGTGTTCTCACACATGCTGTGGAGTATCACAAATCCTTCTCACAGTTACTGCAGATCTTACTCATCACATTTATGAGGGCCTTTGGCTATTGGTTGATATCTATTATATGACTATGTGACTCTGATGACTTTAGAGGCCTGCCCTACATTACTGTAGTATATATACCATAGTGATGTTCCCCAGTTCTGTTCATCTGGGATATCTGCTAGTCTATGCCAAATGTGATTGTTTCTAGGTCATCCTTTCTAGGTTATTCAGGATTGACTAGTGTTGGCATCACAGGTGTGGCTGCACATTGTGCATGGTGTGCTACATGGTGTGCAGAAGCATGCAGGTGTGCATTTGTAGATTGTCTACTGTATGCTTCTGTTGCTTGCTACTTTTCTGGTAACTGACCCATCAGACACTGTGCCTGCAGTACACCAGATCCACATGCATCTGCAATACCTTAGCCACCCTATTGTGAATGACCCCATCTACTCCAAAACCAAAATTTGTGTACATCCCTACACTGCCCCAATACCGTTGATGTGCACATGCATCCCCCCCACAGGTGTGCAGAGGGGTGGGCCAAGAGTGGGGTTTGTGATGGTGCATACAGTGACTCAAAAAACCTTTCCAATATTTGAATTGAACACCTTATAACTCAGGGAGAAAACCATGTGAAATATTGAAAATGTGCTCTAACATCTCTGTGTATTTGATGCAAGATAATATCAAGATATGGAAGTGCTATAGGTGTTTTAATACAGGAATATCATTGGAAGAGTTTTGTTGCTTGCAATTCTGACCAACACAACACTTATATTTAGTATTTAGTATAGCCACCCTTTGCCTTCAACACAGCATCAACCCTTCTAGGCATGCTCTAAATCAAGTTCTGACACACTGCTGCATCAATTTCATTCCACTCCTCTACCCTCTCCCAAGGCTCAATCATCCCACTGGATGCCTGTCATACTCTCCAAGCTTCTTCTTCAAGTCCCACAAGTGTTCAATGGGATTGAGGTCTGGAGACTGTGCTGGCCATGAGAGGACCTTGAATCCATTATCCTGAAACCAATTCTTGGCCTTCTTGCAGGTGTGGTTCAGGTCATTGTCCTGCTGGAAGAAGGCATCACCTGGAGATTAGCCAAAATAAATAGTTGATGCTGGCTTGAAGGTCTTCCTTCAGAATCTTGATTCAGAGGTCCCCATCCATCCTCCCATCAATCTCACACTAGTGTAGAAACCTGTTTTGTTGCAACATTGAGTTATAAAGCATCATCTGTGAAAGTATACATAGCTTATTGCAACAGAAAATAAAAGGAAATAGTACTCTATCTATCTACAGACCAAGTCCAATTTACAGACCAATCCAGACCTACAGATTTATTCCAATTGCCTCTCCAGCTATAAAGTAAAGACCTATCCTATTGCATTGCAACAATAGCCTTGTCCTGTCCCTGTCCTTGCCCTGTCCATTTCCCCATCCCTAGTGTAAAAATCTGTTGCATTGCAACATCAAGTTATAAGACATCATCTGTGAAAGTATACATAGCTTGTTGCAGCATAAATATACACTATCTATCTACAGATCAAGTCCAATTTCCAGACCAACCCCAACTTCCAGACCAATTCTAATTATGTCACCAGTGATAAAGTATCGACCTGCTGTGTTGCAACATTGACTAAATAAGATACAATCAGATATTTATCTGTGTGATTATACATAAGGTGCAACAGACCTTGTCAATGTCCCTGTCCTGTCCCCATCCCCATTGATCATCACTGGCTATCAGCCATGAAAACCAATAGACCTATACCTGTTACGAGGCACTTGCTTTGGCACCTCGTAACACGTTTTTTCCTTTTTCTTTTCTCTTACTTACTATAGTAAAGTGTAGTATTATTACTACAAGTGTGAGCTTAGCTCCACTTTACTTAGTAAGGACTTATCATTTTTCTCTCTCTCTTATAGTACTTAAGTATCTACATACTTAAGTGTGAGCTTAGCTCCAGGTACTATATTAGACTTATATTTTCTCCTTTCTTTATTTATTATAACATTTACTTGCTAAGGACTATTATTATACAATTAGCAAGGACTCCATTTTCTTGCTCTTATTTACCTTTATTTTACACCTAGTTCGTTTCGTGCTTGTGGCTGAGCCACTTACATCACATGGACGCGTACTTACTGTGCTTTACTGCACATATTCGTTTACTTACTGCACCTTACTGCGTAACTGTACTATAGTTAGATCGCTAGTCTTGTATAAAAAGTTGACAAACTGGCAGTCTTAAACCCCAGTCTTGTCAACTTCGCAATCTAGGGAATCTTCCTTATACTGCGCTTGATCTAAGCTCATCCATCGCTTCACTCTCTCAGGACTAAGTCTAAGAACTCTAAATCACTAAACAATGTCACTAAGACATCTTACACTCGTCACTCTGGATCCTCATATCGTTATTGGTGGAATTATCCTCATAACCATATCATTAATTCCATTCTTCATCGTCATCAGGAATCTCTATTACATTCATCAAACCAACATCCAAACCTTAGTTACCAGGAGTAACATTTCTGACCTTCCCTAAGACCATCCATTAGGCCGCTCTTAGCAATACCCATACCCAGGCATAGTCATTGGCAAAGCCTGTGCAGGTGTATTGTACTGACAATGGTCAGTACTCACATGTCCCTGTTCATCAGCCCAGGAACACTGCACCTGTGTGTAAGGAAAGTAAAAGAGAAAACATGGTAATCAAGACTGCCAAAGTATTTAAGTGTAGATGGATAAAAATAGAAGAAAGACCAACATGACTGCAGAGCCAAAGTACCCAGCCTACTTGCAGGCACAATGATACTCACAGATACAGTAGCATGATTCAATACAGAACAACATAACTTGAACATCATGCCCAACATGTTATTGTTTAAAAAAATGGTATCAACAGAACCAAGATGTTTGCAAAACATCAAGATAGAGTAAATACCTGCTGGATTGAAATATCAACAGAGAGTAAAGGGAAGTAATGATAGATGTAAGTAGAAGTGGATGAAGAATAGGCACAAAATTGAATATAATTCATAGTTCTGTTGACAGAACACATACCTGTGATGTAGGGAAGTTGAGGATGAAAGAAGGAAAGGAAAAAGAGGGCACAATGTTCATCTGCCAGCATACACCAGCACAGCACAGTGTGCACATGCAGGAGGAATGTGTGGCACACTGTGCAGTGATAGCACAGGCAATGTGGTGGCTGCACTGTTTGTACAGTGGCAGCATGGGCAGGTAGGGGGCTGCATGCTGTTGACACAGCAGTGACATGAGTGTGTGGGTTGGCACAGAGGGGGAGGTATATACCAATCACCTGCATGGATGTGGGAAGTGACCCTGAAACCTGCTGCACTGTGCTGGAACAGTAGCAGCATGGGTGGGGCAGGTGGGCAAGTTGCCATGCTGTGCTGGTACAGTGGTAGTGTGAGTGAGCAGGTGGTGTCCACACCATGCTGATACAACAGTGGTGTGGGTGGGGTGGTAGTGACCATGCACTGTTGAGACAGCAGTGACATGGCTGTACAGGTGGGCACAGTGTGCCTCAGACATTGGATAGTGAGAGGGAGAAGGAAAGGGAAGGAGGAAGGACATACCTATCACCCATGTTGTCTTGAGTCAACATGGGTGGCAAGCCAGCAAACTGCTGTGCTGTGCTGGTATAGTGGCAGTGTGGGTGAGCAGGTGGTGGCCATGCTGTATTGGCACAGCAGCAGCATGGGTGGCCATGTGGTGGCCACACACTGATCATACAGCACTGGTGCCAGTGGATAGGGGGCTGCACACTATTGACACAGCAGTGATGCAAGTGTGCAGGTGGGTAAGCAAGGGAATACCTGTGTGAGAGAGTACACACCAATTGCTTTGATGTGCTCTATGTGCCATGGTCCAAGCTGCCCCATGCTGCTGCTGCTGCTGCTGCTGCTGCCACCACAATATGCACAGCCAGGGGTGGTGCAGGCCTGCATTACCTTGTGCACTGTGCAGTTGCCAGCCAGCACCTCAACCACACAGTGCCTGTTGAGCATGCCATGGTGGAGGTGCAGTACTGGGCCACACACAGTGCACTGTTTGAACAGCAGCTATACAGGCAGGTCAGGGGCTGCACACTGTTACAGTGGCAGCATGGGTGCATGTGTGGGCACAGGAGGATGGACATACCAATTGCCCACATTGTCTTCAGTGGATGTGGGTGCCAGTATAGCAGCTGCATGGCAGGGAGGGTGTGTGGCTGCAGGGCCATATAGTCTGCTGGGATAGCATTGGGTCAGCTCCAGTATGCAATTTGCTTTTTGTTATGATAAAAGATATATGCAGCCAGTCTATGTAGCACATGGTGGTGGTGAGTAGCCAACAAATTCTGCATAGTCAGGTGTGATGACAATGTTGAGCAGCCAGTACATGCAGCATGGGGGCAGTGAGCAGCAGTGGTTGTGAAAAAGCTGGGATGTGCTGCTTCACAGTGCCACACCATTGTGCTGGCATGCTGTGCCACATTGGCTATGGCATGCCATGTGCATGCCATAATGCCACATGGGCAGCACAGACAGAATTATAGTGGAGTCAGGTAAGTGAGAAAAACCACATGGAATTTTTAACTAACAACCATGCTCCCATTCTTAAATAGATGTATATCCAACTCCATCCCATGGCATGCATCCCCACCCATCAGAGATCCACCACCAAACTTTATAGTTCCTCCCACCAGCCTGTCATTTAAGCCCACCCCTGCCACTTCCTCCCATATGACCCTAACATGTTGATCTTTGTCTCATTTGACCATACCACCCTCTTCTAATCCTCCATAGTCAAATACTGGTGTTCTAGAGCAAAGTCCATCCTCTCCTTCCTATGCTTCTGTGAGAGAAGAGGCTTCTTCACCACAGCCTTCATACAGGCATTCTTCAGGCTGCAGTGCACAACTTGTGCAGAGAGGGATTGATTGTTGATGTTGGAAAGGGTTTTGGCCACATCAATGACAGTAGAAGCCTTTCTAGAGCCAATAAGGTGGACTGCATGACAAATACATGGAGAGGAAAGTTTAAAAGGATGACCTCCAGCAGGTTTAGAGAGATGTGAGTGATGTTAGAGTGAGCCTAGAGATGGTGCCAATGCTGTAACCAGTCAAAGATGTTATGTGGCAAGCAGAATGACTAGCATCAAGTATAGAAAGGTTTTGGTTTTGCTGGGTAAAAGAAAGAGCACACATGATGGGAAGTGGGGCATTATCAGTGCTAGAGCCCTTGTATTCATACTCCAGGATAATCCAATCATGTGACATAGTTGATTGTTGATATCTGTTTATATTCAAATTCATGTGAATATTTAGAGAATTAGATATCAGTACTAGCAGCAACAAAACCCTTCCAATGATATTCCTGTATTAAAACACCTATAGCACTTCCATGTCTTGATATCATGTGATAATATCTTACATCCAAGACATAGAAATATTAGAGTATATTATCAAATATTTTCAATAACATATATAGTTTTCTCCTTGATTTATAATGTGTTCAATTCAAAAGTATCAAACATTGGCAGGGTTTTGTGAGTCACTGTAGTACCCCCAATAGCAAGCATAGAGATCATGTCTTTTTTAAGTGGTGATGTTATTTACCATGAAATATACATCATCTTCAGTTATGAAATGAAAATAGGAAGTCATGCATGTGCCATTTTGCAATCCCAACAGATATATATCAGGTTGCTCATTCCCTCTGTCTTCAGAACAAACAGTTTTAGACATGAAAATATCTGACACTGCTGCATTGATTGGAGCAGAGTTATAGAAGCAAGAACAATTCTCTCAAATCCTCAGGGTTACCAATGTGCTTTGAACATTCTACAACAGGGTGGCTACAAATTGTACAACATGTCTTCATGTCAATATTCACAGTCTGCTGAAAACATATGATTATAGATACTTTTTCAAATCACCTGTTGGATCTTGCATAGAAATATATTATTGACTCACATACTTGGTCACTAAGAGGAGGTTGATTTTGCTACCAAACCAGGCAGGCACCATCTGTGTCAGGCTGCCTTTTATCCCCTCTATTTTCCTCTATATATTTTTCCTATGTTTCTTATGTTTCTATCATTACAGATCTCATGTTTATTGGAGCAATTCCCACAGTTATACATTCCCTTTGTTCATCTTTATCAGCTGATAATGTGCCAGTCATCCAATCCCCAATTGGCCCACTTCTGATATAGTTATGACTGTTTTTCCCATTGTTACTGTGGATGTTTTTTGATTGTTCTCACAGTTGTTGGAGTTAAGGTCAAATGCCTGACCATGTACATGTGCTACTACACTTCATAACAGAGCTACAATACTTTCATAGCAGAGTTACAACTCTACAGTAGTTGTGACAGCTCCACATCATGCTATTAGCAC
>QLPN01005130.1:659-19063 GCA_003314395.1 Albatrellus ellisii | reverse complement strand
CCAAGCCGATAATCAAAAAAAAGGCAAATATCAACCTTCCCTCTGCGTGTCTTATTATCAAGAAAAGTGCGCGTTTCCCCGTAAGCCGCGTCTATCATTGCGTTGCGTAGCATTCTCCATTTCGTTCTCCATTGCGTTCTCCATCGCGTTGTGCTGCGTTGCGTTCCCCACTGCGTCGCGTTTTGTTTTCACTACATTGGATTCTCTATCGTGTTCTCTATTGCATTATTTTGTATCCACCCTATCGTGCCATATCATCGGTTTATTACCCAAGTCGCGTTCATCTAGTAGCTCTAGTCGAATCGCACTATCGCCCCTATCACCCTTAACTACTAATACTCTCTACTTTGGTGTCTAGGGAACTTTACGGCTCGCACCCTCCAGCAATTGCTGTGGTTGTGGTTGTTTTCCCCTCTCAGCCCGACACAGTACAAATCAACATCCCTCCCACTTATGGGTACTCTTGTACTCTTTCACTCACTCTCTGCCCTAACCTTATGGGCAAATACTATATAAGATGGACTACATACTACACATCTCCTCAGACATCTACTATTCTGTCTGACATACTCTTACATTGTGTCACCCTACTGCATTCACTCTCACCCACTCTGCTGCAGATGCTTACTGCTCTTTCCCCATTCAGGGAAACTATCATATTGTTCCTATCAATCATCATGCTTGTCTTTGCTTGCCAAGGCCTGCATGTACATAATAAACATTCCTGATGACAATGAAGAGTAGGATCAATGAGATAGTGATGAGTATAGGATGTCTTAGCAACACTTAGTGACTTAGAGATCTTAGACTTAGTTCTTAGGGTTTGTGAAGCAAGTTTTGAAGGCAAGTTTAGATCAAGCAGTGTAGGAGAATCACTAGATTGTGAAGTTGACAAGACTGGGGTTTAAGACCACCAGGCTTTCAACTACTTATACAAATGAGATGTCCTAAAGATAGTATAAGTAGTTAAAGTTGACAGATCAACAATGATTGCACAGCAATCAACAAGACCATGTGACTAAGTCATGTCCATGGTAAACTACAAGTGAGTAGCCACAAGCACAAGATGAACAAGAGGTAAATAAAGATAAATAGAGGTGAAAATGGGATGAGTCCTTGCTAATTGTATAGTAATAGTCCTTAGCAAGTAAATGTAGATAAATAAATAAAGATAAAAAGAAAGGAAAATGCCTTATAGTACTTGGGGTAAAACTTGCAGCTTAGTATGTAGATACTATAGTACTATAAGGGAAAGACAAGAGATAGAGTCCTTGCTAGATAGAGTGGAGCTTAGCTCACAGCTGTAGTAAAACTACACTCTACTAGTAAATAAGATAAGAGAAAAAAGAAAAATAAGTCCATTACAAGGTGCCAAAGCAAGTGCCTCATAATGCTGACAGTAACATGGGATACCTCAAGATGGATCAGAACAGGGTGGAGTAAGTCAGCACAAGTTGAAATAAATGAAGGGAATAGGTGTATCATAACACTATATATGGTTTAGTATTAGCATAGATAATATTCCTATAAAAATGGGGATGCATATCAGTGGTGAAAATTCATTCTGCATTACTAGTGGACTTTGCATTACCCCAGCAATGATAGTACTGTTTTCCTACTAAGGTTGTGTTCATCCATTTATGACTCACTTGTGGCATGTTACATTGTGTGTCCTACCATGTGATGGATGATGATTATGTACACTATACTTGAGATAACTAGCAACAGGATTGAAGATATTATAAACTAGTTGTAAAATATATCAAAATGAGCAAAGGTTCATCTTTTAGATATTGTCATCCTTGAGTTGTGTTGAAATCTTCTTACACTCTATACTCTTCTCCCACTCATACTATACTGTGATACACTCTCAGCCACTACCTTACCACATGGTCTGTGCACATGACCCCCTAGTATAAATACTTTGTCATCTTGTATCTTGATAACTTAACACTTCCAATGTTCTCCTCTTCTCACTTGTGTGTCTTTGAGCACCAGTTTACTGGTTGTCCTAACTCTCTTCTTGCTCATCTCCACAGTCTCAAGCCCTATCTCCATAGGAGCTCATCAAGTTGTTCCAAGATAGAAATGGGAGAATGCAAGGTTGTAGCACTGCTTTGATTCCCAAGTGGCTTGTTTCCCTTTCAAGCCCTTCCAATATGCATCCATAAAGTGTAAGGAGCAAGTGGTGTATCTGATGGAGTGACATGACATATGAGTGGGGAAAAAGTTCATCACAAAGGCTTACTGTTGCATGGACTCAACAGTGTTGAGAATGGGCAAACACATGATAGAATCTGAGTGAGTTGACAATGCAAGAGAAGGAGTTCTCCCAAAGTGCAAAGGCCATGATGAGCATAGTGAGGACTGTGGAAATGCATGGAACATGACCTGATAATAACCATATGCCTCCAAGGCCAGGACAAAGAAGATAACCCAAAGGACATAGTCTAATGGATGTGACATGACTGAACAAAGATAACAGAGCACATACAAGATGATAGAAGTACTCAGAGATGGAAGAGCAACTCAGCAGACAGCAGAAGTGCTATGCTAGATGAGACAGTACCTGAAGAGAGATGACAATACAAGATGATTGATGTATGCAAAGATGTGTTGGAATATCTGTGAATTTTGTTCAGCTCCACCTTACTTACACTAACACATGTCTTCCTTACATCTTATCTAACACACATAACCCATACATATCATGTTCTCATACCACATTCTAACAACCCACATTTGAAACTCCACTCAAACTCTAACCCACTTACACTACATAAGCTGAATCCCCCACTTCAAACAACCCTTAGACATTTGTAAAAATGTCTACCCACATATCCCCACTCTGTAGCCTGTGCTACACCACTTTCTTATTTGTTGCTGCTGCAACGCAAACCATGTTCTTCTTCCTCCTCACCACTGTTGGCTCATTCCTGTGCAGACAAGATGGAAGAGCAACTGTGTGGTAACTATCAGAGAGGAAAGAGGTAAGATAGAGGTAAGCCTCCTACCTCAGTAGACAGCAGAAGTGCTGAGGTTTAAGAGCAACACAAGAAATAAGATATAAATCAACAAAGACAGTAACCATGAGGTAGATCTTCTGTCAACACAAGAGGATGAGGACCAAGGGTGGGAGTTCTCCATAGGAGGTGAGACACTTGAGGTATGTTTCAAGGTACCCCAGCAGGAAGATGTTGAGGCTGGCATGATGATGTTGGTGGTGCTGAAGGTAGGTGAGCACAAGAGAGTACACAGAGTGTAGAGAGAGCACAAGATACTGGAGGCAAGTACAGGTGTAAGAGGAAGAAAACAAAGAGTAGAGTAGGAGTGATGCTCACTTCAGCAGGGGGGAGAGAAGCTGAAGTGAGAAAGCATAGAAGAGAAGGTTTATATATGTAAATGGAATAGAGTTTGAGTAAACAATGTAAGGTTTGAACTTAGAAGAACAATAAACATATAATAAAAGTAGAACAAGGGAGTGTCCTAAATATAGAGTGACATGTGAAGGTGAGTCACACAGATGACAGGGATGACAGAGTGTGCGAGCAATAGCATGTGAATCACAAGCACTTAACAATAGGCAAAAGGAAATGGAAAAGAAAGAGATAGACCATGATGTCAACACATCACCAAAGACTTAGCAGATATTCAACAAACAGACACTGAGTCCAGTGCCTTGACAACACTCTGCTCAAGATCTGATTCTTTTGAGGACTCTGGGTACTCACAGTACTTGTTATGAGGTACTTGCTTTGGCACCTTGTAATGGTTTTATTTTTATTTTTCTTTCTTTTATTTATGTTTTACTTACCTTAGAGCATAGTTTACTACAGCTGTGAGCTTAGCTCCACTCTATTGTAAGGACTCTATCTCTCTTTCTTTATAGTACTACAGTATTCACATACTGTGCTGTGAGTTTTACTCCAAGTACTATAAGCATCTTTATCTTTTATTTATTTATTTATTTATTTATTTATTTATTTATTTGTTTGTTTGTTTGTTTGTTTGTTTGTTTGTTTGTTTATTTGTTTATTTGTTTATTTAACATTCACTTGCTAAGGACTAGGACTATTACTACACAATTAGCAAGGACTCATCTTATCTTGTCTTTGTTTATCCTTGTTTATCTCTCATTTACTTTGCACTTGTGGCTACCTTACTTAGCTTACTATGGACACATCTTAAGTCACATGATCTCATTGATTGCTGTGCAATCACCATTGATCAGTGAACTTTAACTACTTGTACTATCTTTAGAACACCCAGTTTGTATAAGTAGTTGAAAGCCTGGTGGTCTTATACCCCAGTCTTGTCAACTTCACAATCTAGGGATTCTCCTATACTGCACTTGACCTAAGCTCACCTTCACCTCACTTCAACTCTCTAAGAACTAAGTCTAAGATCTCTAAGTCACTAAGTGTCACTAAGACATCCTAAACTCATCATCCTGGATCCTTGTTTATGTTGGTTTCTGCCTATTATACAATGCTGGACACACTATTGATGCTTATCTCACTCTCAATCTTATCTTATCTTTTTCTCTTTATGTTTCAGGCTCCTCCCTAAACCTATACCACCCTTACTATATAAACTCTTCTTTCTTGCCTACATATCTCAGCACTTTATACTCTTGCTGAGTCATTCTTTCTGCATACATGTCAAACCACTATTATTTTTCTCTATTTTTCTCTTCATTTTTCCTATTTTTCTTATGACATTACTACTATAGATCTTACAATCACTCCTGATCTACCAAAGTGATTCCCATGGTCATGCATTCCTCTCGTTCGTCTTTATCAGCTGATGACACACCAGTCATCCGATCTCCGATCAGCCCATTCTATATTTAGTTATGACTCATTTTCTCACCATTACTGCAGATGCTCACCAATCCTTCTCACACCTGCTGTGGAGTATCACCAATCACTCCCACAGATACTGCAGAGCCTCAGTAAGCACTTATGCATCCCCTCTATTATTAGATATGATGTCATTGCTTTACTTTCTCATTCTCTGGCCCTATACTGTACTGCATGGTCTGTGCACTCTTCAGGGTACTATATATACAGTAGTTCACTTAGCATTTCATCCCCAGTTCTGATCATCTGGGATATCTGCTAAGTGCAGTAGCTTCTAGTCTCTTTCTTGTCTTACTTAGCTGATCACATATCTGGGATATCCACTAGTCTTTGAAGTGCAACCTTCCCTTTTGTTTGATTCAGCTTTCTTCAGTTGTTCAGCTTCAATGTCTAGCATTGGCCTCACAATACACTCTTTCTGCATATGCCTCTATCTACTCTTTCCTCAGTCTCTCCTCAGATGTGGTCACCTGATCCTCTGTTGTCTTTCTGTTGGGGCTCTGCCCTTGGACTCACAATCATCATCTTCAGGCTTAATGTCTATCTGTTGTTCATCATGGTGTTTGTGTTATTTGCTGTTTTGCCCAGGTTTTCACAGTTTAGTCATCAGTGGTATCACTACTTCATTGATCCTACTCTTCATCATCATCAGGAACATTTATCAAGCTTATCAAGTGCATAACAACTACCTTGTTACCAGGGATATAATAATCACAAACCTTCCCTAAGACTGTCCAATAGGCCACTTCTAGCAGTACTTGCATTTATTGAAGGAGGTTGCTTGGAAAGAGCACAGCCAACTGTAGAAAGAAGAGTATTGTATTCTACAGGAAGAAAACATAAAATGTGAATGGTGTTGAATATCTCCTTGTACGTCGATCACTACCTTTCCTACCTATATAAATTTCATTTGGCATTCCTCCTTTACACTCCTTTACACATACTTACACAATCTTGACACATCACCTACTCCCACACCACCAATACTCCAGACAATGTGTGTCCTTCACACATATGGAGATCCTTGTACTCTAGGACCATTCTCCACTTTAACCTTCCTCTTCACTTACTATAAAAGATGTACTATATGCACTACATACCCTCAGTAGTTATCTTACAACAACACTGAGTGAGTATTCCCCTCTACCATCTTATCCTCCTTCTCACTGCAGTCCTGCAGCTTCTTACATTGCATCATGGCACTTCCTCCACTGCCCACACCTAACCTATGTGCTGCAGTAATGCTACTCAAACTCCTCCCATGCTAGGAGAACTTCTGTACACTGCTGCTAATCACAGTTGCCTGCCATAACCTGCATGAACAAATGGCATAACAAGTAAGTACTGACCTCAGTCTCTTCATAGAAGACTGAGGGGAACAAAAACTATGCAAAGGAAAATTTTTTGTAACTAGGGTCCATCCATATCAGCCCTGAATCTTGCAAGAGGTCTGTGTGGTACCTCACACTATTCACACAGTCATGCAGTCACACTGTCACACATCACTGTAATCTCCAACAGCATTTTGGATCCCCCCAGTGTTAGAATGCACAATTGCCAAAATAGTGTTGGCTTGGGTTCAAACCAGGCACCTCCCTTACTCCAGGTGGGTGCTCTAATCACTGAGCTACCAGGCCTTGTCTAAGTGAAGTGCTAATAGCATGATGTGGAGCTGTCATGACTACTGTAGAGTTCTAACTCTGACAAAAGTATTGTAGCTCTATTATGAAGTATAGTAGCACATGTACAGGGTTGGGTATTTGACCTTAACTCCCAGCATTGTTTGATGAAATTGAACACTGGGTGAAATTTTGGGAGGAAGATAACCTGATAGCTGCCCTGCACTGAGCTGCCAGTAAATCATTGGCCCTGAATGGCAAGCAACTTGACAACACTTGTCCACTATGCCAAGTGATTATTCATGAATTCCTATCACATCAAGATCTTACTGATCAAATGCATCTTCCTCATCCTGTCATTTTACAACTTCCAAGGATCTGCTAGTACACATAGCTTGAAATCTGGCTTTATATTGTACAAAAAGTAGACGCAGAATGATTGCCAAAAGTCACTTTCTCCTGCCATTTAGGCACAAATGTGACTAATCTGGTATCACACAGGGCAGTCGTAAATGGATGAACCCAACCTTAGCTATTTTTGCTATTGTGTCCGGGTTTTGGTCTTCGCTCTAGTCCCACGTCACTTCAATACAACGTAAGCACTTCCTATCCACCTACACATAGCCTGGGATGACTCTCACTGATATCATAGCAATGTGTGCAGTTTTCAGGCGCTCCCGCACCAGTTGTCCCAACCCACTATCCACTACTTGTTTGCTAGCTATCTTCGAGCGTAAAGTCGACTAGCGTTGCAAAAAGATAGGCGATGTTACGTACTCCCGCCTCAAGATTATGTTGAGTAGGAGATCGCAAACGAATGGACATCACACCGATACCGTGCACCAACTTGCATATATATTTGTCAAAACTAGCGAAAGTGTTTCGGCAAGACTCTGGTCAGTCGTATGGCCCACGGCCAACATCCATTGAATACTAAGGAATAGGAGTACGGTTACACATATATTTTCAGAGTGGGGACACGAGAGCAAGTATGGATGCGTGGGCCGGAAAGGAAACAAGGATCAAGACGTCACTGAAAAACATATCAGGACTTAGTTCAATAATGAAGACAAAAAGACATACTGTAGCTGGCAGGGTCGATATGGTCAGGCAGCTCTCCGACTGCAACCTCAAATCTAGATTGGATAGCGGCCATAACTTGCTGGTCTGCTTCGGACGAAACAAAGGTGACCGCTAGGCCCTTTGTACCAAAGCGACCGGCACGACTGTAATAACGAGCATCAATTTACTATCAGTTGACAATACAATTATTTCGAATGATTAGACTGACCCGACACGGTGGAGATAGGTGTCTGCGTCTGGTGGGCAGTCGTAATTCACGACAATGTTAACACGTTCCACATCGATCCCACGACCAAAGATGTCTGTCGCTACAAGAATACGTTTCTCAAACGCTTTAAAAGCAGTGTACCGGTTAATGCTACGATGACCCAATGTTATTATGGAATTCTAAAGATGGCTGGTAAGAGAGATGAGTGACGTACCGCTCCTCCTGAGTAAGCCCGGAGTGAATACTGATACTGGGGAAATTACAAGAAACGAGCAACTTGTCCAATTCAATAGCACGAGCCACAGACTTGACGAAAATCACGACCTATATTGGATGGAATAAAGAGGATGATAAGCTGTCAACGTCAAGAATACATACCTGATTGAACTCCAGAGTGTCAAGCAGATCGTTAAGCTTTCTGTTCTTGTTAATTTCCTCTAACTTGACGTAGTGTTGCTGGAGACCATGGAGTGTCAACTTGGTCTCATCGTCAACGAAAATCTCGAGCGGCTAATCGAAAAGTCAATGAAAATCAAATTATGATATAGAAAGGACTTGCATTAGCCATAAACTTCTTGCAGGTCACCCGTATCTCCTTTGCCAACGTTGCACTGAACATCATCACTTGCTTGTGGTGAGGCGTTGCTCGGAAGATTTCTTGAACATCACGACGCATGTCTAGTGGACGATGTTATAATGAGATAAACGTCGACAGGCAAGTCAACAACGAAAAGAGACAAGGAAATGAACCTCATTGGGAGAGGTAGAAGGAACGGAGCCATGAAGGGTATTTTGAGGTGTGGCCCGTACAGTTATCGAAAGCGCAGTATTCATCAATAAACGCTCGGAACGTCGACCCCAAGTGCTTCTTCCGCAGTACGCCCTTCCAAGGATGCGTGCCAACTGGAACCTCCCTTGATCCCCTAGCTTGAACCCACATCTGCTATCCTACCGACTGAATGCAGATCGAAGGAGGCGCACGCATAGAAGCGTGGCGGATGATGTGACCAGCCCGCAGAACGGCGAGCAACCAGCGGGCCAACGCGCGACGAACAACAAAGGATGATGCAGAGGTGGATGTCGAATTCGCAGACTAACCGAGCTGTTCCAGCATTTTATCGCACTCGTCCAACACGAAGTGCTTGACGTTTTTGGCATCCAAAACTTTGTCGCGCACAAGTGCATTCAGGCGGCCGGGTGTTGCAACCACAATGTGAGGGCATTTTGTCTTGTCTTTGAGCAGCTCAGCATCTTTCGAGACTGGTGTACCACCAAAAAAGGTGCCAACGCGAACGTCGGGCATGTACTTCGCAAAGCGTGAGTACTCGTTCTTTATCTGAAACGCGAGCTCGCGCGTGTGGCAGAGAACGATGACAGAAACTTCGCCATTCACTGGTTCAAGTTGCTGGAGGCTTGCCAAGACGAACACTGCCGTCTTCCCATGACCAGACTTAGCCTGGCAGAGTACGTCCATGCCGAGCACAGCCTGAGGGATGCACTCCTGCTGGACTGTGGGGAAAGGAAGAACAATGAGTGAAAGGGAAAATATCTGAAATGAAATGAACATACCCTCTGAAGGATGCTCAAAACCTAAATCACTTATTGCTCGCAGCAACTCGGGCTTTAACAGGAAGTCCCTATGAGTCACGCGTCAATAAGATATATGATTAGGAGAAAGTACTGTATATGTACCTAAAACCAGTTGAATGAATGCCAGAGAAGTTTTTTTTGTCTTTGTCCTCTCCATCAACTGTGTTCGCTGGCACTGCCGAGCCATTTGTAGAGGAGAGTGTAACCCCTCCGTTTTGAGCGCCATCGTGTTCGTCCTCATAGTCAATAAGGTCCTCATTGTCTGCTAGGCTCATATTGAGATGTTAACAGATAGGAAACAGAGAGCAAGAGTGATGAAAAAGGATAGTGGTGGTCAGGAGCAAAGGCAAAGACGAGAGAAGCCGCGCCTCAACTTCAACCTTATCCTCACGCACGGACCCAGACGGCCTCAGCTTCGGCATGCGTCCGGGCCGGCCCCGGCCTCAGCCCCCTTGGCTATCTCGATGCAAATCTCAGGCTGCACAACGTTCCTGGCTTTCCGTGGATCTTGCAATCCAACACCCTTTCCACCCCCCACCCCCCTGAAATCTGTTATCCTTGCATCTCTCGATATGATGGAGGTCCCCTCTACATCCAATGTTACTGCGTCAGTGGCATCGGCTGACAGGATACCGGCCGGTTCCGCGAGGACACTCAATATGCCAACATAGAAATATACGCGAATGTTTCCGAATCCTCGATGCTGAGGCCCCAACTTGGTTGAAGGCCGTCGGTGACAATTGTCTGTCTTGTTTTGTATCGTTCGTTACGATGTCGAAGAGGTCTGGCGGGTACCCTTTTTGGTGAGCATCCGTCGTGACATGACATGACTGTCTTGGACTTCACTAAATGGACTGGCAGGCTTGGAGGTTAGCACAACCACCATAACATGCGTCTAATATGATACTCAATATTTGTTGTATCAGGAGTGGCTGCATCCAGTGCGTACTGTGACGGCCAGTGCCACAACTTATCTTGACAAGACCTCATTTCAGTGGCAGCTTGCTGCACCCATCCCCTAGATTTGACGAAAGTGTGCGTAATGCAGCCCCCCTCGATCATATACCTTTTGACGGTTGCTGCGGATAGACAAATGCAGACCATGCAAACTGTTGTTGGCAATGCTCGATTTTCGATTATGACTATCCTTCGCTCAAGCGTGGCTCAATCTGGTATTCTCAGTATATATAATGGCTTATCGGCATCCATATCACGCCAAATGTCCTATTCATTAGTCCGTATTGGGAGCTACGAGGAGCTGAAGCGACGCATGTCACAGAACAAGAAGCCATCGCCGGGAATGCTCCTACTGGCTGCCATGACCGCAGGAGGCCTTGGAGGTGTGGCTGGTAACCCAGCTGGCAAGTCATGGATTATATCGTACTTTATTTAAGCTGACATAACCTATAGATGTCTTACTTATCCGTATGACGAGTGACACAACACGTTCGCCTGACAAGCGTTACAATTATTCGAATGCCCTGACTGGGCTGATTAGTCTTGCGAGGAAAGAAGGTATCAGCGGGCTCACAAGAGGTTTAGGAACCAACACAGTGGGGGCTTTTCCCTTTGCAAGTGCTGCACACTAATACCCTAGTTCTTCCGTATAGGTCAGAGCAGTGCTTATGAATGTAGGTTTTATCATGCCTGTTGTTTCCTAGAAAACTAGCTGACATTGTCAAAGGGTTCACAAGTTGGCTCGTAAGTACTTGTTTGTAATGAGTGAAGGCTTACAGTCAGTAATACCGAATTAACAGTTATGACCTGTTCAAATCGGCCTTGCTAACGTATCCAATACCTGTCGTGGATTATCAATTCCGCGACGGCCTTCTACTTCATACCACTGCAAGCTGCCTAGCTGGGACGGTAGCAACAAGTGTGTCTTTGGACCCTTTCTTGCTCTCAAACGCTTAACGACATTATCCAGCTGTCTGTTCCCCAGCTGACGTGATGAGATCGCGGCTCATGTCACAAGTAAGTTGCTCCATAGCCCACTATGGGCATTGTTATTCATTCCAACGCCATTCGCAGAGTGGCAAGGCTGGTCCGGTAGATATCCTTCGGCGATCACTGCATGAAGAAGGTTTCAAGTTCTTGTTTAAGGGTTGGACGCCTGCTTTCGTTCGGCTGGGTCCGAATACAATTCTGTTATTTGTATTCTTCGAGGTTGGCTTACGCTTTCATTCGTTTGTGCATGACACGACTCATACCTTCTGTGGTTACTTTACAGCAATTGAAAAAAGGCATAGATACACTGGCTTCAAAATAATGGCGCCACTGGAGGATACCTAAACGGACATACACTGCTACTATCATACTTATTTCGGTGACACGATATAGAAGTATAGGCGGCGTTCTTTCACCCCATTTCGTAGATATGATATCGTGATTTCGAGGTGGTCTTGGACCTTTCTAAGTCAAAGTTGCTAGTGACACCCATCTGGTTCGATAGTTTCACCCCCCACCACAATAATCTAATACGTTGATATCTTGTCACTCGTGTCGTAGCCGTGCCATGATGCCATTCTAGTACAGAGCGTTTTGAATCCAGCATGGCGGATTCAGCGCGTCACATGAGCGCGTCACGTAACTACCATTACTTTTGAAGGCCTTCATCGTCTAGTCTTCCACCGTCGTTATTCCTGTCAATCTACCCTGTGTAATTTCTATGGAAGCCTTTCACCTGCTCTCTCGCGGGGGTGTCCAATTTGATAAGAAGAAGTTCGAAAGAGATGTTGGGCTGTTCAATGTTAGCTGTCTTTACCAATTACCCCGTTCGCTAATACTGACGTCTGTGTAGAAATCAATTTCCAAACGCAAAGGAAAGGATGCTCAGCGGACTGCTGACGCTGACATCCCAGCAGAGTTAGACTTTTTCAGATATGCAAAGGGCGGTGCGACGAAGCGAAAGATGCCGGAATCAGTGACAGATACTGTTTCCGGACGGGAAAGTGCAGAGACGTCACATCGGGGAAAGAGACGGAAATCTAGTCATGACAGCAATGCGGAGGGAAACACCCTTGATGAGCCGGGCTCAAAAGCCAGCACTGGGGTCTCACCATCCTTACCTCGCCATCGAGTCACCACAAAAGGATCAAGCGTGCCATCACACGCGGAGACTTTCGAAGAGCTCAGAGACCGATATCATATTCCGTCTCAACTGATGGTGAATTTGAAGGTCTACGAGTATACCACACCGACAGGAATTCAGTCCTACGGTGCTCCCATCCTTTTGGAGGTCAGTGAGTTGATACACACACTTATGCGGGATGCACCAACATCTTTTCATGTAGTCTCGCGACCTTGCCGCGATATCCCCAACGGGTACAGGAAAGACATTGTCATATCTACTGCCGGTCATGGCTAAGCTTGGTGTCCCTTCTTTCAGCGCCAAGGCCGAGTCAGGCGTAGGCGTTCGAGCTGTCGTTCTTGCTCCAACACGAGAGCTGGCGCACCAAATCCACAACGAGTGCTTGAAGCTGGCACAGGGACGTAAATGGAGAATCGTCTTGTTTAGCAAGGCCACGGCTGCTACTCTCGCAGACAAAGCTGTGCGTGATAAAATAGGTCAGTACGACAACGGACAGCTGGTTTATCTATCTTATGTTCCTGGCGACTTCTGTTAGATATTATAATCAGTACCCCCTTAAGACTTGTTGCGGCTCTTCAAGCCGGCAACCTTGACCTCGACAAGTAAGTCTTATCATGGAGGTGGGCACAATGTATTCATTGTGTTCCTTAGTGTTCGGCATTTGATCTTAGACGAAGCGGATCGTATGCTCGACGCAGAGTTTCTCCCTCAAGTGCAAGAAATAGTTGCGGCCTGTAGCCATGAACAAGTACAGAAGGCTGTGTTCAGCGCTACGTTACCTGCAGGCGCGGAGAAAGTGGCGATGAACATGCTCCGGGACCCGATACGTGTCGTCGTTGGATTGAAGTGTGTACAGCCTGTTCCTCATGGTGCTCCAGCAAGATTGATATCATAAACAGAGACACCCCATTACCACTTATTTCACAGTCGCTTACCTACGTCGCTGACGACCCATCTAAGCTGCCCACCCTCCTGACATACCTATCACAACCTTACAATCCTCCACTTCTCGTATTCACATCATCACAACCACGAGCAACATCTCTCGCTGAAGAGCTTGTGCTGAACAATGTGCCAAACGTCGACTGCCTGCACGCGGGTATGAGCAAGAAAGAACGTGAAGATTCTGTCAGCCGAATGCGCCGTGGGGAAAGCTGGATTATGGTCAGCACTGAAGTCATGGCTCGTGGCATGGATTTCAAAGGCGTGCGAGAGGTCATCAATTATGACTTCCCTCAAAGCATACAGAGCTACGTGCATCGTATAGGTAAGACAATCATGTTTCCTCAAGAATGGGTCATAGCCTACGTATTCCTATAGGACGTACGGGTAGAGCTGGTCGGGAAGGGAAGGCAATAACATATTTCACCAACGACGACGCGTCATATCTCAAATCGTAAGATATCTTCTCTGGAAGTTTCTTCCGCTCACCGTACGCCATAGGATCGCCACCGTTATCCTTCAGTCTGGTTCCACAGTACCTGAATGGATTCTCAAGCTGCCCAAGCCATCAAAACTTAAGCGGCGACAGATGGGTAAGGTCAAGCGTGCGGAAGTCGTCAATCCCGCGAGGAGAATAGGTCGGAGTGAAGCGATCAAGAAAAGGTGCGTGTGATATTGTCATTTATACAACAAAGCAACTTAGCGCTGAGCCCATAGGGATATGATCGCGGGAAGTAAGAGACGGAAGGAAAAGTCCCACAGAACAGAGGCGTCAGGTGATATAGGTGGCAATGAGGAAGGGGAGCATAGAGGCGGTTAAATATACGTATACGTGTCCCGTTCGATACACCCGATTCATCAGTACAGTCGCCGTTAATTGTTAAGTGGTGTTGTTGGTTTACGGATATAGACGCTTCATCATTCCACAAAGCAACACATACTAGTATGGCACCGTGCGAATGATACCCGAAGTATTCTAGCCCATACTGGGAGGGGGCGACTTCCTATCACTGAATATTATAGCCGTTACAATGGATCGACTATCACTGATTTTCTGAGTCTGTGCATGATTGAGAACTGATGGGCTAACGTCAAAGCGCAGTTCGTGCGTCCGAGAATGGGCGAGCTCAAAAGAGGGGCGATACAGCGGCCTATGAACAAAGCAGGTGCGCACGTATGTGTTGCGCACCCATTGGTCGACCAACGGGGGTGAGCTCTCGCGGAGCCGGGATGAAGTCGCCAAGCGTTTGAGATATGCCCTTTGTTGTAAGAACAAAACCCTTACCTGCCTGCAGGGAGGCCGGGCGAGCTGATGCCGTTTTTCTTACAGTCACCAATATGGAGAAATGAATGTGGAGCGGTCCGGGCTTACGGTTGAGCGGCCGTGGCTGCGCGGCAATCAGCTCAACCATATACAGAGGGCGCACGAAGGAACCATTCAAGCAGGCAGTGACATCGTGCCATCAATCCTTCATGTAGCAAGCAAAGGATGTGCGAATCGACTAAAGAGTAATGCTAAAGCATATTGCAATGAAGACCGAAAGTGGTGGATGTTCTATAAATGCATGATTCTACTTTTGTTGGTCACTCAACCTGGAGACTTGGTTCAATACCGGCTGGCACTGTGTGGAAAGGAGAGCAGGATCTCACCAACCGTGACTTGCAGAGCCAACCTTTTTTGGCGGAATTTACCGACAAGATACAAGGAATCAGGAGTTGTCTTTCGCCATCAAACCAAGGTTCCCACACCATGGCGTATAACCCGAGGAGACAGTACCATTTGACAATCACGAATGTGGGTGTCCGATTGTCGGCCCGGGGTAGTCGGTGCTAGCGGTTCACTCCCGAGGGTTTATGACCCTTTCTTTTATTCCAAATTTGCCAGGTGGATGTCAGCTCTCTATGGACGTCATCTTCTGCGATTAAAACCAAGTAAAGACAATTACCTATCCAGGATCAGTGACAGAGGCCGGTTATCGCACCCAGCGCCGTAATGTGAATGCATTGTAAGAATGGGACATCGACCGTTTTGAGACTCTAGTTCCATTGTCAATCAGAGGCTGTTTCACCGGTTTCCCGAACCACGTCTCAGGGTAATCACCCCGCGGTTATGATGCCAACCACTGTTTCTTAGATGGTCACGAGGCATCCTCGAGGTGATTTTATGATGGGGAAACTCTCCTTTGTGAACTCCGGGTCGGCGGCGGGATGCGTATCAAGCCAGATCTACAAAAGGCTGCTACATGGCATCTGTACTCATTCAACTCACGCTCTCGTTGTCGCACTCCCGTACAATCCACACACAAACTGTTCTCAACCTTCGGAATGTCCGCCATGCGCAATACGAGACGATCCAGTGGAGTTCCGAAGCAAGGACCCCAGAAGGGTAACCATCATCTTTGTTGGTCCTTGTGGGTCCATGCCTGAATTTACTTCCAGGAACGGATTGGAGTTGCTTGGGGCTTGTGTACTCGGGCCTCGGAGAATCCCAGAGTCCGCCGACAATAGATGCCGCCCTTATTAATAAAGCATCTCTTTCCGATCTCATACCGTTATGCCCTGCCGTAGCCTATCTCTTCCCGCAATCCAACCGCCCTACGCCTACCACCTCTATTCATTCGCGCAAGCGTAGGCCCGGCCACATTCCCCGACCACCGAACGCCTTTATGATTTATCGCTCGGTCTACTGGTCGCAGAATAAGGCCATCAAGTCCATCGAGCGCGATCACTGCCGCATCAGTCGCATTGCTGGTGACACCTGGAGGAGCCTCGAGGGAGAGCAGCGTGCTCCGTACCAGAGATTGGCGGAAGAGGCCAAACGCAGACATGGCGAGCTCTATCCCGACTACAAGTACGCGCCCGTCCACCACAGGGCTAAGTCCTCGAAGAGAAGAGTTGGGTGCGGCAAACTTAGTGAGGCGGGGAGATGCAACACATCGGCTTCTCTCTTTGTGCAAGGTGTCGAGAACATCGCGCATGTAAATATGGACGAGGAGGATGGGCCTCATCGCCGCCCTATCCGCCGCCATCGCCACCCCTCGATAAAAGCTTGGCAGCCTCAAGCCAACAAGCAACCCTGGCTCCCCCGTCCGGCCACGCTGCCGAGGATCAAAATCCCTACCACGGAGTTCGAGCAGCTGTCGTTGTCTGATGAATTGTTAGACGGCCAGAGCACTCGTGTTAGTACTCAGGCTGAAGAGTCTGAGACGGAGGCTGCCTTTCTATCTGCCGAGCAGATCCCACAATTTAGTCTACCCTGGGCCGAGTCGATGCTTGACGACGCACACCCAGAGGCGAGTCTCATCTCATATGATCGGAGGGTTTCTTTTAATAGTCTTTCCGTTAACAGCTCAATGAGTTTAACTCTGAACTTTCTCGTCCCCGCGACCCTTTCACGTCGGAATACATCAACACAATGTTCAGCAATATCCTCCCAAGCGTTCCTCTCGAGAAGGCGCTCGTTAAGTGTAATGTGGAGGATGTGCCCTTCATCTCGGGCTTACCATCCATGTCGCCGTCGACATCCGAGTCACTGTATTCACCAGTCGTCAGGTCCGCCGTGGCTTTTGACCCACCTGCTGGTTCGTTCAATACTGTCCAACACGGCGAGCTGGACTACTTCAGCGTGTTCGGCGAAGCCGATCCACCAGCGATGCTAAACTACGCCAATGATAGTTTCGATGACTGGCTGAATTCCGACTGCGATCATAAAATGCATTCGTCATACGTAATCTCCAATTCTCATTTGATCTCTCCTTATTTGTTGCGTTGACTCATGCGCCCATCTCGCATCATGCTCCATAACTCCTACTATCCATCGCAATCCATCATCACAATTCCTCATAATACCACTTACCTCACTACCATCAAGCTTTGATACCGCGGACCTCAGTGCTGTGCGTGAGCAACTGAGGGACAGACATAAGGTACGCGCGAGGTAAATACAGTGAACCCCCAACTCCGGTACTGTAGTAGTATGTTGTATATATTCACACGCGGTGTCCACAGAATGCCAGAAAACCACAGGTCTCAATGTTTTTGTTACACTTTTCACACTTGATTTATTTTGGGCGGGGGAGATGGTTACGATCTGACATCGTAAGGCACAATACCTATCGATACCGGGAATAATGCATAATATATCGGCTGAGCTCAGTTATAAGTTCGCGCGCCTTGTGTATATTTGTTTTGAAATATGACTTAGCGCCTGGATTTCTTTACAGCAGTCAACTCCGCGATTCCGGTCTTACCTCGCTTGCCAACGGCTGATGACAGTGGGTCCTCCGTGGCGATGGCTCCGGCGGCATGTTCCGCTTTGAGCCACTCAGCACACTGCTCGCTCGTCCCATCCGGGTGATCGAGTTGCCACTCCATGACCCGCAACAGCACCCGGCCAGTCCATTGTCCCGGCTTCGTGACTCCTAAGATCTGGACAACCGCACGTCCCTACACCACCATCAGCAATCATTATATGATGTAGCGTCCCTGCTCACGTCTAAGATGGGCTTGGCATCTGCAGCTTCCTCCAGGCCGAGCTCTTCAATCCGAGTGATTAAGTCATTGTACGCTTTTATGAGCTTCTCTGCTTCACCCACTGCACCTCAGACCTCAGTAATCCACGCATCGGGGCCTACCATCGTCACTCACAGTCAACAGTACCACTTGAAGCATCATACAGGGGAACTAGCTCTTGTACGAGGGAGAACAAAAGTGAGCTTGCCCAGTGTGAGTCAACCACGGGGTTGTGTACAGAGCTATCGCGGAGTAAGAGACCTGGAAGCGATCAGACCTTGCAAGGTAGTGAGGCAGACGAGTGTTCGAACCTATGGCCACGCGCTCGCTGGGTTTGAAGAGCCTTCCGTCTCCCAATTTGAGCGACCTTAATTTGTCGGCCGCAGCGAACAGCGCAGGGATTCCGTCCAGATAGTGGTTCTTGGTCCCGATTTTCAGGCCATCTCTGATCGCAGCTTCGACTGCCGGCCGCTCCTTCTTCTTGCTGTCAGTATAAG
>QLPN01005128.1:32626-46543 GCA_003314395.1 Albatrellus ellisii | reverse complement strand
TGGAGAGGCAATTGGAATTGGTCTGTAGATAGATAGAGTATTATTTTCTTTTATTTTCTGTTGCAATAAGCTACGTATACTTTCACAGATGATGCTTTATAATTCAATGTTGCAACGCAACAGGTTTTTACACTAGTACTGAGTATGCTGTGACAACGGCATGCTATGATGACAGCACACCACAACAACAATAGTACTGCAGTGGCTGAGCACCACGGTGGCAGGGATGGTGGTGGACCATGGCGCACACATAAAGTCTGTGAAGGAGACTAGGCCAATACCACATATGCAGGCAAATATCAGTGGTGGTGCAGGATGGTGGTGGTAGTGGTGTAGAGGAGACAGGCCATGATGGTGGTGACAGTACAGGATGGTAGCCCACTCACTGTCTGACCAGCATACACCAGGTGCATGAAACAAACATCGTGTTTGCTTGGTTCACACCCCCGCCGCTGCCAACAACATCACCTGTGCCCTCTTACATCACTCTTGCACAACAGTCCAACTGCCCCCTTCTCACTTGCTACTAACCACTGCAGGCTCTTTTCCACTGCTGCCATGTCACCTGCAGGCCCCTGACTGTGCCTATAGTGCCCACCATCACTCACTGTCACCCACTGCTGCCATATCTGCATGTATCCTCATGGTACCTTCTGTGAGGCTGACATTTGCCAGCAAGGTCACACAATGTATAAGGAAGGGAGAAGGGCTAACAAGAAGGATGTATCATGCTTAGCAAATGGATATCCCAGATGTATTCAGCTGAAGAGTAACTATGATACAGCTGAAGTATATATACTAAAGGGGACCTGTGCACAGACCATGTATGTACTCTAGGGCAGGTGTATCATAAAGGAATGTGCAGCATTCCTGTGAATGATCAATAAGCAACTTGCACAGCATCAGTAAGGATGTGCAGCATCTGTGAGAAGCTCTGTAAGCAACTGTGATAATATATGTCATATATGTATAGTAAGTGGGCTGATGAGGAATGAGGAATGAGTCATATATAATTGCGATAAGATCTACTAATGATCTGATAAGATGTCTCTTGTAGATCTTGAGCGATAAGAGTAAAAGAAAATGTAAAATGAAAACAAAAATAAATGTATCCTGACAAATACCCCCTCTTTTAGGGTGAGATGACTTGACAAGCATACACAATTCCAGTTGATCCAAACCCGCTCTCTCCATGACTAGTATCATCCAATGATTTGACTTCACAGACATCAGCAATAGAAATGTGTTCAAGGATTAATTGAGCAATATGATTGCCAGAATTGATAATGAAATCTTCAGTGCTGAGATTGATGATGAGTATTTTCAAAATTCCCCTATAGTCTGAATCAATGACACCTGCACCAATGTGGATAGAATTCTTAACAGCCAAACCACTGCAAGGCACAATACGGCCATAACAATGATCTGGTATAGCTAAGGTGATTTGGGTGTCAACCAATTTTTGACTATGTGAGGGAATGGTGATTGTTTCAGCACTACAGAGATCTAATCTGGCTGCATGCTCCAATCCTCGTGTAGGTAATTTTGCTGAGTCTGAGATTCATTTGATTGGTATTGAACATTTTTGAATGGCACGTATGGCAAGAGGGTGTTTCATATGGAATTCTTTAACCAGCTTTGGTATATCTTTGATAATATTCATAGCTGGTTCCCAGGAATTTTTGTCTTCTGGGTAATTTTTCCATTTGATAAGATATTGGATTCTTCCTCTATTCTTTCGGCTATTCAATATTGTTTTGACTTCATCTTGTTCAATACTGTCTTTGATAATTGGAGAGGGTGGAATTTTTATGACTTGTTCTGGGATTTCATTTGGAATATAGGGTAATAGTTTTGCAATGTGGAAGACTGGATGAATCTTCATCGACTTGGGTAGTGTCAATTTGTATGTGTTATTTGACATTACTTGTTCAATTGGATATGGTCCAAGTCATTTGTAATCCAATTTCTTCATTGGTCTTCCTGTTTGGATATTTGTTGCATCTAACCAAACCTTCTCTCCAATTGTATAATTGGGTGTTGCTCCTCTGTGAGTGTCATAATATCTCTTCATATCATCAGCTGCTTTTCACAATGCTGATTCTGCATCATCTCTTGTCCTTTTCATTCCTTTCACAAAATTTTCTACTGATTTGATAGTGGACATCTTGCCCAGTTCAAATCCCATACGAGGATTTTGTCCAGAGTTAATCATGAATGGAGAGTATTTTGTCAAGGCATTGACCCTGTTATTGTAGCAAAATTCTGCCATAGGTAGCCAGTTCATCCAATCTGATTGTCTATGATCAACGAATATTCTGAGATATTGTTCAATCTCTTGGTTAATCTGTTCTGTTTCACCATCTGTTTGAGGATGATAGGCTGTTGATAGAGCCATTTTGATGCCTAGTAGTTGATTCAACTCCTTCATCATTTTGGATGCAAATTGTGGTCCCTGATCTGATATAATCTTCTCGGGAAGTCCATGATGCTTCCAAATGTTATCTCTGAACATTCTCGCTACACCTTCTGCTGTTATGTCTGATGTTGTTGCCATAATATGGATCATTTTGGAAAATTGATTGACAACCACGAGTATTGAATTGTATCCTTGACTTTCAGGCAATTGTGTAATGAGATCTGTAGATATGATTTGCCAAGGATTCGATGGTATTTCGTTTGGTGTCAGTTCGCCTTGTGGTTTCTTTGCAATTGTTTTTGTTCTTTGACAAATATCACAACTTTTGACGTATTTCCTGATGTATGCTGCTATTCCTTTCCACCAAAATGTTCTTGACACTAACTCTAGTGTCCTCCATTGTCCTGGATGTCCTGCGATTGGGGTGTCATGACAGTATTTGACAACTTCTGCTCTACAGCTATTAGGGACAAGGATTTTGTCTTTGAATGTGAGTAGTCCTTTTTTATTTTGTCCCCATCCTGCTATAGTAGCAGTTTTGCATTTGTCTGCTGATAATTCTGCCCACATTTTGACATCTCCATCTTTCTCCTGTTTGTCTGTGATCTTTTGAAGTAGTGGAATGTTGTTTGTCAATACTGCTTGTATGTGGTTTGGTTTTGTGAAAAATTCTGGTTTAAGCAGTATGACATTTTCATTATCATGTTCCACCCCCTCTTTATGATCTGCTCATCTTGAGAGGAGATCTGGTTTGGCTGAACTCTTTCCTGGTCTGTGGGAAACGTGGATGTTGAACCTAGAAAGAAATAGAGACCATCGAGCCTGGCAGCAGTTCAATTTCTGGGCACTCATAAAGTACTCTAGGTTTTTGTGATCCATGAGGATCTGAACTGGACTATCTGTTCCTTCTAGATAGTGTCTCCATTGTTCCAGTGCACATATAACAGCTAACATCTCTTTGTTGTAGATGTCGTAATTCCTCTCTGCTGGTGATAACCCTTTGCTTATATATGCCACTGGGTGCCATTTTTCGTTGTCTCTCATTTGTGATAGCACCACTCCTGTAGCATAACCTGAACTGTCTACTTCTATGAGGTAAGGGCGATTGGGTTCAGGAAAGACCAAAACAGGTTTAGAACATAATGCTGTTTTAAGGTTTTCAAATGATTCCTGTTGTTCTGAGTCCCAATGCCATTTTACATCTTTTTGTAAAAGAGAATTAAGGGGTTTTGCTATATCTGAGAATCCTCTGATAAAACACCGATAAAAGTTGGTGAAGCCTAGAAAAGAGTGAACTTCTGTGACAGAGGTTGGAATGGGCCATTCTGTGATACCTTGGACTTTGACTGGATCCATCATGATTTTGTCAAAAGATATTTTGAGTCCTAGGTAGTCAATTTCTGTCTTTTCAAAATCGCATTTTTCAGGTTTTAGGTATAGCTTGTTATCATGTAGTATCTTCAATACTTCTTCCACTATAATCCTATGTTCTTCAATCATCGCCATGAAGATAAGGATGTCATCCATGTAGACTACCACTTTCCCTCTTGCTGTTACGAGGCACTTGCTTTGGCACCTCGTAACGCATTTCTTTTTTCTTTTTTCTTTTTCTTATTTTACTTACTATAGTAAAGTGTAGTATTATTACTACAAGTGTGAGCTTTACTTAGTAAGGACTTATCATTTTCTTTTCTCTTTTATAGTACTTAAGTATTTACATACTTAAGTGTGAGCTTAGCTCCAAGTACTATATTAAGACTTATCTTTTCTTCTTTATCTTCCTTTATTTATTATAACATTTACTTGCTAAGGACTATTACTATACAATTAGCAAGGACTCCCCTTTCTCGCTCCTATTTATCTTTGTTTACACCATGTTCATTTCACGCTTGTGGCTGAGCCACTTATATCACATAGACGTGTACTTTACTGTGCATTTTCGTACTTTACTGCGCGTTACTGTGCATTTTCGTTTACTTACTGCGCAACACTGTGCAACTGTACTATAGTTAGATCACTAGGTTAGTATAAATAGTTGACAAACTGGCAGTCTTAAACCCCAGTCTTGTCAACTTCACAATCTAGGGAATCTTCCTTATACTGCGCTTGATCTAAGCTCGTTAATCACTCGCTTCACTCTCTCAGAACTAAGTCTAAGAACTCTAAAGTCACTAAACGTCACTAAGACATCTTATACTCGTCATTCTGAATCCTCATATCGTTATTGGTGGAATTATCCTCATAACCATATCGTTAATCCCACTCTTCATCGTCATCAGGAACCTCTATTACGTTCATCAAGCCAATATCCAAACCTTGGTTACCAGGAGTAACATTTTAGACCTTCCCTAAGACCATCCAATAGGCCGCTCTTAGCACTTGCTATCAACTCTCTGAAGAGATGATTCATCATGGTTTGGAATGTGGTGGGACTATTGGTGAGTCCAAAAAACATAACAAGGGGTTCATATAGTCCTTGGTTTGTAATGAAGGCAGCCTTCCATTTGTCTCCTTCTTTGATAAGAACATTGTTATAACCCCATCTGATATTGAGTTTTGTGAAGTATTTTGCCCCTTTGAGTTTATCAATCAATTCTGAAATGAGTGGTAGGGGATAAGAATTTTTGATTGTAATTTCATTGAGGCATCAATAATCTTGAATAGGACATAATTCTCCTGATTTCTTTTTGATAAAGAAGAAAGGGGAAGCCATAGGTGATTTGGATGGCCCAATTCGTCCTGATTTCAAGTTTTCTTCAATAAACTTCTCTAACTCCTTTTGTTCTGTAAACGAAAGATTGTAGATCTTCCCCATGTGCATTTTTGCATTTGGTTTCAATTTGATTGCATGATCCCAAGTTCATTTGGGGGGTAGTTCATCAAATGATTCTTTTGCAAATATGGATTTGAAACCATGATATGCTTTGGGTACTATGTCTTCAAAAGACTTCTTGATCTTCCACTTTTCTGCTTTGATTGCAAGATCCTGAGATATATTTGATATGGATGCTTCTAACTCAGGATCTCCAACCATGACACATAGTACTTTGTCTTCTTTTCCTATTGTGTCCTCATCTTTGTCATCAACTTCTTTCAATTCAGGAACTTCTTGTTAAAGGACAATAATGGACTGTGTGGATTGCAATGAAGGCTACTCTAGACACCACACTAAGTGGGGGACTGAAGTCCGAAGTGAGCAACTAGAGAAAGAACTAGTTGTGCCACCGAGGACTCCTTTAAACTGCATGTAACTGTGGAATATGAACTATAAGAGTATGCCACAGGTGTGGGTAAAGTACGAAGTCAAACGCATGAGCACAAAGAAAGATATAAGTAAATGTAATGCAAAGTCTGGAAATCTTGAGATAGGAAAATAGGAAGAGAGTTGGTGAAGAACCTTATATAACAACACTTCTTTCTTCTTCTTTTGTTTGTGTTCCTTCTGTTCTGCTACTACTCTGACGTGACATTGTTGTGGACATCTTGTGAATTTTATCCTGCCCGTTTCCCAGTCTATTTCTGGATTGTAATCACTTGTCCATTGTCTAGTCTCTTGATCTCTAGTTCTATCTGTTGAAATCTAGCACGTATACACTCACACACTTCCCTTTGGCTCCACCTCCCATCCCCACACGTATTACTTACATAGTACATACATACGTTTACCTACAATTACATATGCCTATTCCTTGGACTTCCCATATCTCCAAGGGAACTCACACCCCACTCCTCACTCTGGGATGACGTGCGTCCCTCCCACTTATGGTAGTTGTTGTTCTACAATACTTACATCTCCACTACAACTCTATTGCCTTACACTATATAAGATCACATCCAACCACACACACTCCTCAGATGTCTTTCACACTGTCTGAGTGAGTACTCACCCACCTACATCTTACTTTCCATCTCACCCTACCTGCAGCATCTCTCACTATCACATCATGATGCCTACTGCATTCATGACTACTACCTCTGCTGCAGGTTAGTATCTCTCTTGGTTAAGAAGTCTTTCACACTGTCTGACATCTCTCACTATCGTGTCATGATGCCTACTGCATTCATGACTACTACCTCTGCTGCAGATGTAATGTCTATTATTTCACAGCTGTTCAATGTCACTACCATTATAACAATTCTTGCTACCTGCCATAGCCTGCGTGTTCACTATCATCAGTAATTCTGTTCAAATACCCATGACAACATGCTTTTCTTTCTCTAGAGAGGGCATACTCTCTGATGTCTCTTTTTCAGTCTTTTTCTCTGATGCAATGTGATTAAATATTTTGATAGGATCACATACATTGGCATGGTCAACAGTGCCATCATCTGGAGTAAGTACTGAAAAATGATTGGATGAAGTAGTGACATCTACTACTCATCCTTTCCAAAACCCACTTCTTTGGCAATCTTCTTTATTGCTTCATCATTCAACATCTGTGCAAATTCTTCTGTGGTCATACCCCTAATCTGCTCATGAATGGTGCATAATTTCTCCTTCTTCTTCTGAGGGCAATTGCATGATATATGCCCCTTTTCCCTGCAGTTGAAGCAAATGATTTCCCAATGTCTTTGTGCATGATCTACATCCATTGGTACTGTTTCATTGCTGGCTTTATGGGCTGTTCCAGAAGGATTAGTGACATTGCTTTGAGTGTTAGCATTTCGGTTGTATCTGGGTCCCCAGCTTTGTCAGGCCGCTATTATTTTCCTTATTTTTCTCTTCATTTTCCTCTATTTTCTTATGTCTCTATCGTCATAGATCTTACAATCACTCCTGATCTATCAAAGCGATTCCCACGGTCATGCATTCTCTCTCTTCTTCTTTATTGGCTGATGACACATATGTCATCCAATCTCTGATCGGCCCGTTCTATATTTAGATATGACTCATTCTCTCATGTCTACTGTGCATGCTCACCAATCCTTCTCACACCTGCTGCGGAGTATCACCAATCACTCTCACAGTTACTGTGGAGCTCAGTCAGTGATGACGCGTCCCCTCTATTATTAGATATGACATCATCATTTTACTTTCTCATTCTCCGGCCCTATACTGTACTGCATGGTCTGTGCACACTTTAGGGTACTATATATACATACGACTCCTAGCGGTTTATTCCCCAGTTCTGATCATCTGGGATATCCGCTAGGTACAGTACCATTCTATCCTCTCTTTTACTATACGCTAATATATCTGGGATATCCGCTAGTTGAAGTGTGATTGTCCTTTTATTTTAAAGCTTTCTTCAGTTGTTCAGCTTTGACAAGTGTCAGCCTCACAATTGATCAGAACTCCCTCCCCAGCCACACCTTTCCTCTTCCTCCCTTCCCTGCAGACTGGTGCTTTCATCACCAATTTGTCTGCAACCCCTTTTACACCATAGGCTTCGTTCACAAACTGAAATGTGAGCAGAAGCGCTTCTATCGTCAACTTTTCTTTCCTCGCCCTCCTCTCCATTTCTGTCGTCACTGCAAGTGGCAGAAACACAAGAGTGAGTGTACTTGTAGCTTGTGGACTAAAGTTTATGTCCCTTGCTCACCATCCTCCACTCTCCAAATCGTCATTGGCTGTTTTAGTGTTTACCCCCTACACCTCCACCTCTTGCCCAGTGACATCCTCCACAGCGCACATGTGGTGGACACTTGGAGTCGAGCGATCGATACGCAATTGTGGACGTTCTGGGAGGACGACATACGATACCCAGATACCTGGGAACTCAGTGAGTCATCTGACAGCTCTGGGACCGCCCGTCCCTTCTACACGCCACCATCGTCCCCCGCACACTCACTCTAGGACAGAGCAACTCCTTGACGAAGGTTTAAATGTAAATTTTTACTCTCTTCTTCCTCCCACTCGACCCTCCACCACCTGTCTCCATCTTCATTGTCGCCTTCTTGCTTGGCATGCCTGCATTATCATTCAATGTCACAATGAACCTGTGACAAACTACGAACGATTCCCCTTTTGGATCTTTCCAGATCCAAGATCAGAGCGTTGGAGAAATCAGGATAAGTGGTACCGTATTAAGTACCCTCCTCTTCTTTTCAGATCGCTTTTATATCAGTACTACAATGACCCTTCCCTCGTCCCTCCCCCAGTCCTCCTAGAGCTAGGAGCTAATCCTGATCACGCTTTTCACATCAATCCCCATCATCACTTCGCATCTTACATTGCAGGGGGTCCTCAAATGTCTACATACTAGCGTAGACATATCGTTTTTCAAGATTTTCGTTGTGTTTCTGTTTGTCTGCCTTATCATTCGCGCATTTTATTAAAAAAATATAGTGCTTCTGTTTTATGACTGAGTGTGCCATCGATTTGACATCGCTCAATCACAGAAGTACAGGAACACTCATCAAAGTCATCAGACAGATAATTGAGCAATCTGTCTCAAGACAACCAGTGGAACGCTTGGAGCCAGAGACAACCCTCCCCACTGGCACACAGATCAGACAGCAAAGAGCCCGAATCACACTCAAGGAATCGATTCGTGAGCTTAGGAGATCAAGAGCCATCGACCTCGCAGTGCTTAGAATTAGAAATTGACAGTCTTGGTACAGCCTTAGCAGCAACTCTAGTACCTCCAACTGTTGTCCCATCTGTTCTGATGGATCAAGAGCATGAACCACCGACTTTTGGGGAGATGATGAAGATTATACAGGATCAGCAGAAGCTGCTAGTGCAGCAACAACAAGCGATGACGGATCTGATGACATGCCTAGCATCAGGCAAAGGCATTCACTCTTCAGGATCCGGAATAGGCCCCTCACCCTGGGTCCACCTCCCCAAGGTTCATGTAGCAGAACCAACTCCTTTTGATGGAGATAAAAAGAAATTCCAATCGTACTTGGATCAAATTTATCTCATCCTTCGCACACACCCTGAATATAAAGACGATGACAAAGTGACAGTCATACTGTCTTACATCAAAGGAGGATATGCTGAAGAATGGAAGAAAGGAATCCTTCAGCAAATAGAGGCACACAGGACAGAGCCTCATAGGCATGATGAACCATTTAAAGACTTTGACAAACTCCTCACGTTGATGAAAATCATGTTTGGAGATCATAACGAAGAACAAACAGCACAACAAAAATTGACGACTATTTCACAGGGAAGTCGCCATATAGAGGAATACATTACTGAATTCCTTCTATACAAAACAGCATCAGGATATAATGATGGAGCTTTATGCACATTATTCAAGAAAGGGATGAATCATCCCCTTCTCCAATCCTGTTATGTTGAAACACCTCTCCCTGGTGATCTAGATGGATGGATGAGGTGAGCAAGAATCAGGGTGTATGCATATCAGGATATGCAGAACTTCAAGTCAACTTGGGGAAGAAGACAGACACAGCAGCAGCAGTATGGAAGGCCACAGGGGCAACAACAGTGTACTTTCACTCCTTGGCAATTCACCTCTACAGCTGCACCTGCCGGAGAACCAATGGATGTCGATAGAGCTCGAGGACCACGCCCTCATCTATGTTTCAATTGCGGCAGAGAAGGACATTTTGCTAGAGAATGTCCTGAGCCAAGACGCCCTCAAGGGCAACAGCAGCAAAGAAGGGGGAATGCGAGGACCCTTCAGGAGATGCGTGCTCTGAATGAGGCAGACTTCTTGGCAGAGATGCAGAAGGAGTTTCAGGCACGTGGTCTTAGGTTGAATGATCCGAATAGCTCAAAGAGTGGAGCACAGCAGTCGGGTTTTGGATTGGACAGGAACTGAGCATGAGTTCGCTGTCCTACAATAGGTTTTCTATGCTTCAGACTGATGACACGGACGTTGATCGTCTCAATGCTTGTACACAAATTTATTTAACACGCATTGTTCCATCTTACTCTCAGTCTGAAGTGAAGCCTCAAGTGCAACAGATTATTCCTTCTGTCGAGAAAAAGGAATACATCAGAAGAACATTGTTCAATATCACCAGTTTTCCTGAAATGAAACTCAAAATCAAAACCATGGATACTGGAGCTATTCTAGAAGTAGATGCACTTCTTGATTCAGGCACTACCAGATTATACATTGACAAAGAATTTGTCAAGAAAAACAATTTAAACACAAAAAAATTGGCAAAACCCATTCCTGTCTATAATGTCAATGGATCGCTCAATCAAGGAGGATCTATTGAAGAGATGATTGACTTCATCATGACTATCGATGGCCATACTGAATGAGCTACTTTTGCAGTCTGTAATTTGGGCAAAAATAATATCCTTGTTGGAGAATCATGGTTGAAAATCCACAACCCTGAAATCAACTGGTTACAGGGAAAAATACATTTCACAAGATGTCCTCACAGATGCAAAATACGTCTCAAGGCTGACAGACAAGTCTGGAAGTCAAACAAAAGGTTGATGAAGCAGCAAAGTCGAACTATACATCAAGAAGCCAAAGAAAGGATAGCAGCTGAAGAAGAAGGAGATTGGATCTTGATGGTCATGATTGACCAAAAGGAAATGGAGGCATCCATTCAAAATATTAGCCAAGAACTTGCTATTGAAGCAGAAAAGAAGAAGTTGAAGAAGAATTTCGAAGACATTGTACCCAAAGCATATCATCATTTCAAATGGGTATTTGATAAAGAAGCTTTTGATTCTCTTCCTCCAAGACGTCCATGGGATCACGCAATTGAACTCAAACCAGGAGCAAAACCATCAGCTGGTAAAGTTTACAATCTTTCCTTGGACAAACAAAAACAATTGGAGTTGTTTATTGAGGAAAATCTGAAGAGTGGTCATATTCATCCTTCCAAATCCCCCATGGCTTCACCTTTCTTCTTTATCAAAAAGAAATCTGGAGATCTTCGACCTGTTCAAGATTATCATAAACTCAATGACATGACTATCAAGAACAGTTATCCTCTTCCTCTTATTTCGGAATTGATTGATCACCTTCGTGGAGCCCGATTTTTCACCAAGATGGATGTTCGTTGGGGATATAACAATGTCAGGATCAAAGACGGTGATGAATGGAAAGCTGCCTTTGTCACTAACAAGGGTTTATTCAAACCTTTGGTTATGTTCTTTGGCCTTTGCAATAGCCCTGCCACATTCCAAACGATGATGAACCACTTATTCCGTGGTCTTATCTCACGAGGAGTTGTCATGGTTTATATGGACGATATTTTGATCTTTATGGCAACATTGGAAGAACATTGCAAAGTCACACAGGAAGTTCTTCAAATACTCGCAGAAAATAAACTTTATCTCAAACCAGGGAAATGCGAATTTGAACAGACATCTATCGACTTCCTCAGCTTAAAAATTTCTTTCGACAAGATTGCTATGGATCCAGTCAAGGTACAGGGTATCAAAGACTGGCCAATTCCACAGAACCTTCATGATGTCCACTCATTTTTTGGCTTCTGCAACTTCTATCGTCGTTTTATTCTTGGGTTTTCCAATATTGCTAAACCCTTGAATGAACTTATGCAGAAGGATGTCAAGTGGCATTGGAATGATGAACAGCAGTTGGCGTTCACTCGTTTACAAGATGCTGTGTGTTCTGAGCCAGTTTTAGTGTTCCCAGATGAGCAGTATCCATTCAGAGTTGAAGCGGATAGTTCTGGTTATGCTACTGGTGCGGTTCTCTCACAGCTTCAACAGGATAACAAGTGGCACCTTGTTGCTTACCTCAGTAAGGGTTTGTCACCTGCTGAGCGTAACTACAACATATACGACAAGGAGATGTTGGCTGTCATCCATGCTCTGGAAGCATGGCGTCACTATCTTGAAGGTTCCATTCACCCTGTTCAGGTCATCACTGACCACAAGAACCTGGAATACTTCATGACAGCCCAGAAACTCAATCGTTGTCAAGCTCATTGGTCTCTCTATTTGTCTCGATTCCAGATTGATATGGTCCACAAACCAGGGTCTACCAATGTTCACCCTGATCTCCTCTCGAGATGTTCGGACCATAAGAAGGGGGTAGAAGATGACAACAAGAATGTCATCTTGCTCAAGCCGGAATCTTTCAAACACAAGATTTCCCTTGCAGCACTCAGCCCCCCTATCTTGAAGAAAATCATGGATGCACAAAAAGAAGACCACAACTACAAAGTTTGGGACAAGTTGGATGCAGACTTGAGGAAAACTGCAGTATTTGCATGATGGAGTGAAGATGAAAAGAAGATGCTCTTTTATGATGGGAAACTCTATGTCCCAGAAACAATGTATGCAGAATTGATGAAGACCTGTCATGATTCACCCCTAGCAGGACATCCAGGTTACAAGAAAACTCTGGAAATGGTTTGATGACATTTCTGGTTCCCAAATATGGCATCATATGTGGAGAAATATGTCAAAGGATGCGATTTATGTCAAAGGACAAAGACTTTCCCTACAAAACCACAAGGAGAGTTAACACCTAACGAAATTCCATCACGTCCTTGGCAGATCATCTCCACAGATCTTATTGTCAAATTGCCTGAAAGCCAAGGCAACGACTCTATTCTCATGGTCGTGGATTGTTTTACAAAAATGATTCATGCTATCCCAATGACGGAGACTATTACGGCAGAAGGAGTGGCACGCCTTATGAGAGATCATGTTTGGAAACATCATGGTCTTCCAGAAAAGGTATTATCAGACAGAGGACCTCAATTTGCATCACAAGTCATGCACGAATTGAATCGTTTATTGGGGATTCAAATGGCTACATCTACAGCTTACCATCCTCAGACAGATGGACAAACAGAGCGGATCAATCAAGAAATTGAACAATATTTCTGCATTTTTATCAATCATCGACAAAATGATTGGGCAAGCTAGTTACCCATGGCAGAATTCGCTTACAATAATCGAGTTCATTCAGCAACAAAATATTCACCATTTATGCTGAATTATGGACAAGATCCTCGAATGGGCCATGAACCTCATACGTCTACCAAGATCGATTCAGTGGACAAATTTGTAGCAGGGCTCAAACATATCAGAGAAGAAGCAGAGGTGTCATTGAAAAAGGCAGCGGATGATATGAAGAAGTTTTACGATGAACATAGAGGCAAAACTCCCATTTATAACATTGGAGATAAAGTCTGGCTTGAAGCCACTAATATCGACACAGGAAGACCTATGAAGAAATTGGATCACAAACGTCTTGGACCATATGAAGTACTTGAAGTACTTTCAAACAATGCATATCATCTCAAATTACCCAAGACGATGAAAATTCATCCAGTTTTCCATGTTGTCAAACTTCATCCTTTTGTCAAAGACGTCATCATCGAATGAGAAATTCGTCCTCCCCCTCCTCCTATCATCAAGAATGGTGTTGAAGAATATGAAGTCGAAGAAATTCTCAATAGTCGTCTCTCTCATGGTAAAGTTCAATATCTGGTCAAATGGAAGGACTACACTACAGAGGAAAATTCTTGGGAACCTGCTTCAGTATTGATGGAAGATGTTCCTGATATGCTCAAGAGGTACCATAAAGAACATCCTCAAGCAATACATTCAGTAGCCATTTATTCCCTTTACCAGA